>JAAEAF010008059.1:0-61962 GCA_011037195.1 Triatoma infestans
ATGCAGGGGGGGACTAAAACCCAGGCACCGCAGCCTCCCATTGAGGTTTATTGTGCCAACCCCTCGAAACCTAGTAGTGGAAGCCCCCCTCTTCATGAGGTTCAGTACCTTCCCCACAAGTCCTTCTTGGAGTACGATTTCCTCCGGTCTCAATGTGCCGAAGATCTCGTACCGCAATCTACCTCTTGCAACGCAATCAAACAGTAGGTGAGAGGCCATCTCCTCCTCCTCCTGACACAAGGACTCTATATCCACCAACCTCACCTTGTGCAGATGTTTTGGAACCTACCATGCCCAGTAAACAGGCCCGTTATCAGAGAAATCTGATACCTGCTTAGTCCCAGGGTGTCTCTGGTCCTTTTTCTACACAGCTCTGGCATAACCATTTTGCCGTGTTTTGCCCCAGTGCTTGGCCTCCAGTATCGGTTATGCTCCCTCCGAGTCCATTCTCTCAGAGACGCCCTCGCCATACTTTTGGCTACCCCTAGAGCAGATTTCGGCCCATAGAAGGGAGTATTCGTTCCCTCCCTGGCCAGTTGGTTGGCTATTTCGCTACCTGTGATCCCCTTATGCCCCGGCACCCATACTAGCTGAACTTTGTTGTGCCGGGAAACTAATTAGAGATCATTTGTCAATATCTAGTCTCATGCCATTAATATCACACCATTCCAATATCTGAAGGTAAATCATTTTGAAAGATGATGGGATCCTGGATATTATTAAGTGCAGAAAATATGTTTTTGTCATCAGCATACAAGAGAAGAGCATAAGAATATTTAAAAATATCAACAAGAACAAAGTGAATAGGAAAGGGTCCAGATGTGATTCTTAGGGAATTGTAGAAGTTGAATCAAATTTTAAGAGAAATATTAGAACCAATTTTGACAGAAAGGAGAGTCGATTATATAAGTAGCTGTGAAACCAACTTAGCATTATATCAGAAAAGCCGTAATATTTAAGTTTATGGAGCAGAATTTTATGAGAAACTTTAACGAAAGCTTGCAAAAATCTGTATTAGATCAAGTCAATTTGGAGTGCGCTGCAGTTAAAAAAAAAATCATTAATAAAGTGAGAGTAATTGGACCAGATTAGAGTTGAAAGATTTATTCTTTATAAGCCCTTATTCTAAACCATTTCTAGCACAATTCTAGCCTTATTTTTAATCTAGGTCTTTCTATCAATGCTTCTAATATACATATGTATGGCACGACTTTTTTTTGTAATGAACGATATTTTCTTCAAACTCGGTATTTTGGCAACACATTTCATTGTAATTCATATTATATTATATTATTAGAATGATATAATAAACTGAAAAACACTTTAGAGGAAAATATAACCACTCTCCAACCCTAAAACTCTTCTTACTCGAATTAATAAAGTTTAAAGAAAATCGTTCGAACAGTTTTCGAGCAAATTGTCAAAAAAAAAAAAAAATTGAAAAATCAATTCAATAAAGTGTTACTTCCGGTTGAACGATTTTGATCAAAACTTTATTTTCGGGCCTGTTGTCTTTATTTGAGTTATGCTGGCCTCAAAGACTCACACAAAGGCTTTTTAAAAAAAAATCACTTTTTTCTGACCTCAGGGGACCTCAAAACGCGTATTTACGATGGAAACTCAATTTTGAAAATAGTGACACGATCACAATATTTCCTCTTACTAGGTGTGAGAGAAAAGTAAAAATCTATGTGAAACACTCACACGAGTTTCTCTTATGGCTGTTAATACAATTAAATAACTAATTAACTAATAATTAATACCATGTAAAATAACAAATTTTCTTTTAACATTCATTTGTCCTATTCTCACGCGTTGGTCTAGTGGCTAGCGCACTCGCCTTTCGTACGACAATTCAGGGTTCGATTCCCGTGAGAGCAAAGTCGGTGTTGACCCAGCATCATGATAAAAATGTGGGATGCTTCAGTTAGTAGCGCCCTAGGTAGCGAAGGCCGAAACTAAACGGTGTGGGAACTGAGGCTGCTTACCACACGTCCCCCTTATTCAAATCCCGTCTGTCTGGCAAGCTTTGGCCCTTCAAGGGCTGTTGCGCCATCTAACATAAATATAGAAATGGAGGGGGGATAAGTGCCTTTAGACATGCAGATAGCCACAGATTCTCAATATAATTCTAATGGAACTAACTTGGAAGGTGAGATTCGAGCCATATCGTTAGTCCTTGACCTGCTACAAGATGGCCATAGAAATGTAGGTTGATACCAGGGAGAGTAGCGATAGCACTAAAGTTCTTGAGTGCAAGATGAAGTTGAAGGTCTTATTAGGGGAGGGATCATCCGTATTGTGTTATAGTGGGTACCAAGCCATCGTGACTTGTTTGGTAGTGAGTTGGCTAACTGGGTACGGAAACAGGTTTCCTCATGGAGCAGACTGACACATGTAGCTCCTATAGTTCAGTACAGCGAATAGTAGAGATGTCTTTCAAAACTCAAATAGAGCAAGAACAATGTAGACCTGGGTGAGGGTCGACGATGAGAAGTTTAGTAACTGACACTTATTACCCTTCTCGCTAAGTAGAGAAGAAGCGGTGTCCTATCCTAGAGCACTTGCCTTTCATGCAAGAATTCAGCGTTCGATTCCCGTGAGGGCCAAGTCGTGTTGACCCAGCATCGTGATAAAAAGTGGGATGCTACTGTTAGTAGCGCCCTAGGTACCGAAGGCCGAAACTAAACGGCGTGGGAACTGAGGCTGCTTACCATACGCCCCCCTATTCAAATCGCCGTCTGGCAAGCTTTAGCCCTTCAAGGGCTGTTGTGCCATCTAACATAAATATAGAAATGGAGGGGGGATAAGCGCATTTAGACACGCAGGTAGCCACAGATTCTGAATATAATTCTAATGGAACTAAGTTTGGAAGGTGAGATTCGAGCCATTTCGTTAGCCCTTGACCTGCTACAAGATGGCCATAGAAATGTTGGTTGATACCAGGGAGAGTAGCGATAGCACTGAAGTTCTTGGGTGCAAGTTGAAGTTGAAGGTCTTATTAGGGGAGGGATCATCCGTATTGTGTTACATTGGATACCAAGCCATCGTGACTTGTTTGGTAGTGAGCTGGCTAACTGGGTAGGGAAACAGGGTTCCTCATGGAGCAGCCTGACACATGTATCTCCTATAGTTCAAGTACAGCGAATAGTAGAGATGTCTTTCAAAACTCAAATAGAGCAAGAACAATGTAGACCTGGGTGAGGGTCGACGATGAGAAGTTTAGTAACTGACACTTATTACCCTTCTCGCTATGCAGGGAAGAAGCGGAAGCTTGCTTTAAAACGTTCTTAGGAATACGACTTACCAGCGAGTATCCAGTGATTGATAAACAATATCTGCTCGTTTAACAGAGGCAACGTGACAAAAGGACAAAAATATAGCATCCTGAGTGAGTCTGCTTTATTGGACTGTAAGATGTCGACTGTAAATTTCACAAGGCAAAAAAAAAAAGCATTGATAGAATTCCAAATTTGAAAAAAATCTTTTACAGGAAGAGCGATCTTAAAGAACAGGTATTTGGGTTTTTGAGAATTTTCTTGAAATCGGTTACAATGATTTTCATGTATTTCGTTATCACTTTTTATTTGTAATATTTTCCTGAAATAAATAATTTTTTCGATCGGAATTGAAGATCTGTCAGTTAGTTTAAATTTAAATCTGCATAATCTTTCTTAGTTTTGACACAGAGATCTCTACATAAAGCCGCTCAGTTTTACAAATAAAATCCTCACCACCATTTTTATAGCCAGCCCAACAAAACATTGTAACATTGCAATTATAAAGAAATTTTCTTGATTAAATGGTAATAATTAGAATAAGGGAAAGTTGACTGACTTTTTGGGTTTCACTCTAGTTTTTTTTTTTAAATACCTTTAGATTTTTTTTAAAATAGGCAGTTCGCTGACTTCTTCCCCTCCTAATCATATGGTCTTAGAAATATGGATATTCTAAAGCTTCATGAAAATGCCTATTCAGTGAAAATGATCTACACTACTTTCAATCATTTATCTACATATAGTAATACGTATTCAATACCACCAAGAACTTCATAAAGCGCCATGTCCTGATTATGGGGCAACTAGACTACAGTAGAATTATTGAACTCCAGTTGCCACCAATTTAGAATAGATAAAGCCTACAAGGCTTATTGTGAGAAACCAGCTACCTGTAAACAAGCAGGTAAGCGGTAACTAGACAGAAATCCAACATAGCAGACTGCGAATAAACAGAGGACCACTTATGATTCAAACGAAAGGACTTTCATTGCAAGCGCTGCATACATACGCTCTTAAAACTATGCCTACGGGAAAATAAAGAAGTATCCTTTATTTGGATTCCCGGCCATGTGGGGATAAGAGATAACGAATCTGCCGACAAAGCTGCTAAAGAAGCGGCATCGATGAATTGTAGGAGACGAACATGTCCTTGCAGTCGATTGGAAAGCTTTTCTAAAAAAACAAAATCTCTTGGCAATCAGTGCAGCTGTTAAATAAACTAAGAAATATCAAGGGTACCACAAAGAAATGGTCAACCTCAAATCGAGAGAGTCTCGGCGAGAAGAAGTTGTCCTAGCGACAATGAGACTCGGTCACACCATGTTGACACAAGCCACATATTCCGAGAAGAGAACCTCAGCCGGTATGCAGCGCTTGCAATACGACATTAACGGTCCCGCATATTCTATTAGAATGTTCGAAATATGTAAACGCGCGGGGAAAAATAAATTTACCGACCAGACTTACAGATGTATTAGCAGAAAATGAGGGCAATATCTTAGGGAGGTTCATCTATTTCATTTGTTTTGAAACTAGCTGTACATATGTATGTGTTTAATTGTTTGCTGATGCCTTATGCATAGGTATTTATTTTATAAGTGATATAAGGGAGTAGAGGAATATTATTAGACCTAGATTGTGAGTTTGCTAGGTTGTTTGGTGGGTATGGATATGCACCCCGGATGAGTCCTTACAAATTAGTAACAGGTGCAAAGGACCATAGTTGTTGTGCACCTTAAAAAAATCCAGAAAAAAAAAAAGGACTTTAAACCATGCTGTGCCAATCAATGTAGCATAAAAGGTAAGATTATACTTAACTAGCTTTATAAATACTTGCAAGCTACTTTTCAATTAGAAGAAATTATATTATCTAACAATACAGAAATAATGAAACCATTATATGAATTCTTGATCTAAAGTAGTGTAGTTAGGCACTATTATAGATCTAAGATGTTCAATTTGTTAACCATGAGTGTTGGCTAAAGTTATTGTGAGAATAAACCTCATGGCGAAAACCAACGCAAAAAAAGTAAAAACTTATCTCTGAAGCTGGTCGGTCCCCCAGAACTCCCCCCCCCCCAGAACATCAATTTTCCTGGAACAATGCTTCAAATAAAAAGTGATAGCAATTTATGGGTATAGATAATATACGTAGTTTAAAAAAAACACTTGAAACCGTTGTCGAGAAATTTGCGCAAAATTGAAGAGAAAAAAAAACAATCAGTTAAGCTGCACTTCAGGTTGACGAAATTCGGACCAAAACCTTATTATTGTCAGATGTGATGGTAGCATCTAAAATGGAATATCAATGTGCGTTTCTTGCTAATAAAAAATTTGTTCTTACTTAGATGGCCCAGAAAACGTGCATATTTCTGGTGAATTGTAATGACATGGCAAAGTCATAGATAGCAATGTCAAACCTTCACAACAGATAACAAAGAAAGAATAATTTACAATTAGTGGCCTAGCCAGTTACCCGACTTCAAGACAAGGCCGCGGCCAAACAAACAAACCAAGGGTAAATACCGTTACATCAAAGCAAGCACCGCTAAGGCGGGCCACTGACCTAAATCGGTGGTCACCAAACTAACCAAGGTCGCACACTAGGACAGATGTCTGGTGTAAGTGTGGCCAACACTAATATATAAACTCGCCCCATTGGAAGAGGGGAGGATTATACGATTATACTTCAGACGTTTTCATATACGAGCAGCAGTTTACGCGTCTCTATACAGTTTTTATTTTATACTTATTACCTTAGCTGTGCATCTTAGTTCATTTATCTTAATCATTCTAATTTATTAGTAATTTATCTTCTATTTATTTCCAAGTATTTCTTGTTAATAGTTACCATTTTTTACGTTTAAATTATTGTTCAAATACAGTCTATTTTTATAAAATCCGTGTTAATAATCGAGCACTATCTTCCAAAAATCTCTAAACTAACTTCCGCCCTCTTCAAGACATATACTACATACCATAGGAATCACATTAAACGATTCCTCTACATCTTGTAGTATCACGGTGGGATCAGACCAGCCAATAAACGATTCCACTACAGAATACAAATTTCAAAACTTTGACAGGTCGGAATACTTCCTCTTAAAGCTGTAGGAGGAAGTAAAAATTGAAAGTAATAAAATTAATTCGATAGACTGTACCTTGCCTTATGACTCTTAAACATTGAAAACAAATTATAGCATGCTAATATTATAAAGAAATACTTTTGTTTTTCGCCAAACAACAAATTCGTAGTTAATTTAGATTATAATGAGCAAAGAGAAAGTTAAAATCAGTTATAAAAACGGTAAAAATAATAAAATTTCTCCTATGAATAGCATAAAACAGAGTCCAAAAAGTCAAAATAAAAACAGCCGGAATCCATTGGTGTTGGAATGATTTTTTTTTTATGTCATTTTATTTAATAGACAAGGATTTTTGTTTATGTCATTTTTATTCCTCCAGCGCAGTATTGACACGCTATATGTCCAAGCGGATATCATTGTCGGTGTCGATATCCGGATCACGGAGCTGACTGAGGCAATAGCAGGCGTGAGTGGGGAGATGCTAAAGAAAATACCCACTAGTCGCACGCGCCATGTTCCTTGGTGGACACGGGGAGGTAACAGCAGCCAAAAACAATGTAGCCAGGAAGCGAAGGAGAGACCAACAGGAGATACCATTTTTGAATTATAAGATCAAAAACGCAAAGATTTTTGCTACATCGTTAAAAAACAATGGTAGAATCACAAAAGAAATTAAATTTACACTAACGATATTGTGAAAACCATAAACTTGAAGAAAACTAATTATGATGATATTTAAATAAAGGAAAACTAAATATTTCAGATCTTTACTTATAATGTCCAAAAAATGAAATTAGTGGATAAATAGTAATATCTCGGAGTTATATTTAATTCGTCTGGTAAACAGATTTCTACAAAATACAAAGTTTTTTTTTAATTAAAAAAAAAAAGCATGTTTGTTTCAGTTAATGTCCGAAATATTTTAAATAAAGTGCATACTAATAGTTGGACCACAGGACGTTGTGTTAATACTGTGATGAAGTCAACAATATTGTACTGTGCTAAAATTTGGGTACGTCGGTAGTCGGTATGTTTATAAGCTCGAGGTAGTTCTTTTAAGATTTTATAAGTCCTTATACTAATGGACGTGGAATGCTCCAAATCATTTCATGCATTTGGAAACGGGTCATAAAAATATAGAAACAAAAATGCTTAAACATCTGGTAAGCAGGCTATTGCAAAATAATTGAAATGCCCTCTTTCAAATCGCCAAAGTTTTATTTTAAAAGTTGGAAGCATTTGATAAATGGTCATGTAATAAAATACATTATAGTTGGTAATAACCAGTTGAAAGAGAAACTGTC
Organism: Triatoma infestans; assembly: GCA_011037195.1. Taxonomy (NCBI): domain Eukaryota; kingdom Metazoa; phylum Arthropoda; class Insecta; order Hemiptera; family Reduviidae; genus Triatoma; species Triatoma infestans. Next base: position 7,669 of record JAAEAF010008059.1, read on the forward strand.
AAAAATCGGAATGACTCATATCTTTAGCAGCCATTTCACACTTGACCGGCAAGCACCGAAGTCGTTTAAACGATACCCGACATCCGGGAAGCTGCCAGCTAGTCCCATTTTAGTGATCGACTGCCGGTACGGTTAACTGAAGCTAGGAAGGGTACTGAAAGGTATGTAAACATTACCGTCTTCACATCACCCGATACTTGCCGGCCAAGCAGTCGAGAAGGAACGATGGAGAACGTTTGATGTTTTTAGTCACTACCTTGAAAAAAAATCAATCCCTGCTCGTTTTTGTAACGGCTTCATCAGAAATTGACATGGTAGAAGCAAGGCCCGTTTTTGGGACAAAACCCTTGAAATCTATAAGAATAAAATCAGTACAAAAATGCGTGGTTCAAGATCTCCAAGGAGATAAATCTTCCGTTTGAAAATATGGAAGACGAAGAAAAAATAAATACGGAGTGGTATATATTTTAAATGTAGCTAGTACATAATTAAACAAAAACAAATACACTAAATTTTGATAACTGCCAACTGACAGACCCAGCTGGCGTTAAAACATAATTCGTAACATTCGCTGAAATTCCAGCTCGTATATGTTCGGCTCTCTGCATATCTGCAAGCTTTTATTGTCTACAGCGAAATTAATATCCACGATTAATTGGCCTGTGATAAATCCTCCAGTTTTCCAAACAAACTTCCAAACTCTGGAAAGACGGTAATTGAAAATTCTTTTCACAGCTGTAATGTTATATCCACCGTACAGTCTGAGAAGATGACAGTGTAGCGAACAAAAAACCTCATCATCTACCAAAAAAAGATGGTACCTCGGGTCTTACTGCACCAGGAAGACATTTTTCTTCTGGAATTTTCAGTTCTTTACTTATTATTGATTTCCACAAATATAATACAATCCCAATTCATAATTGATTGAAACGATAATCTGCATCTGCGAAAGCCATCTACCAAATGGACGGATATCCTTTATAGCTGAAATACAATGAGTTTGTCAGATTGGCAATTCGAACATGTTAACAGTCAACGGCTCCAATGCAGTATGGAAAATTCGCTTTTCGTTCGAAGTTTTCAGTAACTGCTTCCCACTGCTCTTTCCATTTTTTTGCCTTCCACTGCGTCGAGAAGAATATCAATAGAACTAAACAGACCGCTAGACAAGGGTCGGTAAACAACGGCCGGGTATATGGAAAAGCTGTTGAGATGGGGTCGGGAACCTAGCGCCGTTTGACAGGCTGCCGGTTTTACTGTGAAATGGCTCTAACCGTGAAAACAGCGAAGTGATAGAAAATAATTAACCAATTTAATTGTGAAATATATTATTATAAATGCTTTATTAGAAAATCATAATAATATTTACATTGTTTTCTTTATTCATTTAGCGCCTTGATCAAATGATTGGCAGGCGAAATTGAAAAATATATAAATCATCCTATTAGTCTGTATAGAATATTTCTAATGTGAAATATAACAAAATTTACAGGCACATATGTAAGTTCGTTAGGCATAAAAGAATTTTATCTACTGATACTCTGAAATTTTCTAATCGTAGGTTGATAAGCCAATTAAGGGTATCAAGTGAAAACTTGTTTAGATTATTTTGTAAAGGGAATCTATATAACATTGAAACTAACGAATATTGTACAATTTGTAATTAAAAAAAGCCTGAATATATCAGTTACTTTTTATTAAATTGCCCAAATATAACGATGGTTTCCATAATAAATATGTAGTGGAAGAAGTAAATAAAAATATATTTTATTTGAAGAAAATCATTATTTGAAGGATATTAAACGTTGGTTGGCAAAAGCGTAAAAATGCAGGTACTAGTCCACCGTTAGATGAAAGGTCACAGAACTTAGTTAGCTTTGTCTTTTGCCCCTTCTCACAGGGGAGGATTTGAACTACCAAGAGAAAGCATTCTTTCAAGAGAGAGTCTAAATTCTGCATTCAACCACACCAGTCTAAATTGGACATTTTACCAGAATTATTCATGGCAAGATCGGTGCCAGTTATAACTTAAAACATAAGAGTTTAAACCCATCTAGCTAGTTTAAGTATTTAAAAAGCATATTGTTAAGTGTGATATTTTAAAGTATTTAAATTCATTTAGAGAATAATATAATTATTTCAAAATCAGTGGTGATCTCTTGCATATTTCTAATTATTTTCTCTCTTTATAACATACATACATACAAACCGTTTACAAAACCGCTCACGGCATAAGCTATTGCACAAACAACACGCCATCACCAATCACATTTCAAATATAAGAATAGATATCTGTCAAAAAGGGCAACTTTGAAAAAAAATGTTATGTATTTCTGATCTAGAACAGTTGAATAATATATTATTTTATATCAGATTAGCTCTGAATCTTAGGGGTTTTATTTTAAATAAACAGTATCATAAGTTTATTTATTTGTTATAAACAAAGTTGTACATTGATTTGATTTATCTGTTGTAGAAGTTTGATGAAATTTATTTTTTTATATAAATTTCTTAAATATGAATTCTTTTTTAATCAATATCATGTCCTTGTTAGAAGATAGTGTAAATCTTCAAAAACAATAAACTTTAATTATAATTATTGTAAAAATTCTAATATATCTAAATATATTACTATAAAAGTGTAGAATCTATGTTTAAAAGAACCTATACAGTAAAAATTTGAAAAGAATACATTACTTCGTTACACAATTAGAGATCTATTATCTTTATAGACAAAGATAAATTTTGCCTTATGACTAGTGAACATTGAAAACAGATTATGGAGAGCTAATATTATAAAGAATAACTTTTGTTTAAATTCTAATAATGAAATATGATTATCAAAGAATAAAACTTATAAGTTCTTATAAAAGTAGCAGAAAACTTAAGAAAACTGTGTAATCTGATTTTATACATCTTAACCTTAAAAATAGCCCTTAGATTTTCTCCTCTTAGGAGCCTGTACAGTTCATTGTCCGGTGACAGGCAATGTTGTGTAAAATGAGCACATGGCCCGGAGACCGAGAGTGCACTTAAACCTGGAAAACTCCGGAGGCTGATTTAAATAAAACAGTTGCGGCGTGCCACCTTCTAATCGGAGGCACCTTCTAATACACGGCGAAATAGTTCTCACAGAAAAGAAAACAATCTTCTCTCCAAACAATCTTTTGTCTAATCTGTTAATTTAAAGAAAATTATTTCACTTTAATCTGTTTTTAAAAATTAACTTAAAAAAAATAAATTTATGCCTTAAGTAAAGGTAGCCAACATAATGTTTCCAAACTGAGCAATTTAAATAGGCTAGTTTAAAATCTTTGAAAATATTTAATAATATAGGCATAAATTCAGTAAGAGGGGTTGGGTGAAACATTCAAGTCACATAGCAGTGAGGTTGTTTTCTTTTAATAATAATTAAATAACATTGTTTAAACTAAATGATTCGTATATGACTCGATTCATACTCGTACAATTTTTATCTGGGGAACTGTTTAAATTGAAGTAGTAGTCTATATGAAGATAATTTCAAAAAAAAAAAATCAAAAACTTAACCATTTTTGTAAATATTTCTTTTCATAATTTTTCGGAATTCTAGCAATGCTTCTTAATATTATATACGTGGCTGAATGATATACGAGTACTAAAATAGTCCTACAGCGGAATATTTAACGTTATTGCTCCCCCCTCCAGACCCCCCCCAAAATCAAATTTCCTTACAAAATATTTCAAATAAAAGTTATAGGCATTAGTATAAAAAAAAAATTATACAAATCATCCGTTTTCTAGAAAATTTCGTAAAAATAAAAAAAATAAATACGCAAAAAAATATTTCTCGCATTTGAGAATTCACCTCCGTCACGTTTCGCCCATATTGCAATGAGCCTTTTTCAGGTCTGTCACATGTTGAAAGCCAATGAAGCCACCTGCTTATACTTTAAAATTATTTGAAGAAAACAAAACCTTTGAAATCAATGAGAGAATCCTAAATGAAGAAGCATTATCGGCAAGAAACATTAATATTAATTTGAAATATTTCTATTATTCCAACTTTAGTATTATTTAATTAATCAAAGTTAAGTATTATTAATTCTATATTGAGTATTTATATTTATATTGATTTAGAGTTAAATGCTTTCCTACATGAATTCCTATTAACGTTATATTCTAGACGGTTCTAAAGCTTCTCAAATCTTAAATTTACCAAATTTCAGAATTATATTACTCTGCTGTTATTTTCTCATCTGAAACATCGCTTATTTGTGAACCTCCGATCTCTAAAATTAAATATTTAGGAAATAATAATTTAATGTTTAGTGAAGCTGGTGCAATACACATGCGGACCAATATTGGCTTTTGTAAACAAAAATTAATTTTCATGCAACCATTTTATTGGATTATTTTGTTAATTAATATTTTTTCCAATAAATATATCTTTGGCAATGTTCTTCTTTAAACCTAAAATTAACTTGAAATCGATGCTCCAAAACTTTGAAAATGTAATTATTAATATTTGATTTAACTATCCAAGTAGTGGGTAATTCTATTATTGGTTTTCTGAAAGAATTAGATATATAATGGATGTGTTAGATGGAGAAAATTTAGGTCTGGTTGATGATATAAGAAGAAGACTTGGTTAACACTGGTTAATATATTAATTAAGTGATACAAACTGCCTGGACTTTACAACAGAGAAAGAAATGTTTTAAGGTGGAGTGGTATGAAAATGACACGTAGTAATTGGATGTATTGAACTGAATTCAACTGTCTTTTTATGGAATGTCCGTCGCTATATTTATACAGTTTCTCCCACTCTAGTCCGAGAGAATGGTTTTGGGTTTTGCTCTTTACTCTCGTTGGTTGCTGTTACAGATACAAATGTATGCTATAGTTTACCATTAATTAATTATTGTTTATCCATAGATAAGACTGTTAACAGGTGCCGGACAGGAACTGGTACAATTTTTGGAGGATAATGTTTTTAAATGGTAGGATCGTGGGAGACCCAAAAAGAGGATTTTACATTTATAGGAATTTTGGTCTATAGTATCATATATTTGATTTGGTCAAATCTAAATGGGCCTGTTTACGGTGCAGGATATGTTTATTTCAGATAAAATTTTAATTTCAGACCATTTACCATGTTTATTAGCAAAAATCATAATAAATTTTCTACAAAATCAAGTTCAAACATAGTAAGAAATGTTAAATTCTTTGGATGCGTCAATAAAATCAGAATATATAAAAATAAAATTAATCAAATTTGAACACAAAATTAATTAAATTAATTAATAAGGCTTTAAATACTTAGGTAATCTTGACTTTACTTTCCGAACACCTTCATAATGATTTATACGCCTTAGCAAATGATCTCAGTGGAAAACTACTACGCTGGCTATGGAAATCGCTTTTAATGTAAAAAATCTTTTAGAAAAATAAAAAAGAATTTATAAAAAAATCGTTAAGTGCAGCAGAAAGTTCATACATTGAAAAGATTATCGTAATTTTTATTAATAATAATAAATAACACTAAAATATTTTAGAAAGATATCCGTAAATTTATAAGTGATTAAACTTTCTCAACAATATAATTTCGAAATCCTGGATTATATTATATTTTTCTCCCATATAAATACAATTATTTTTTTAGTATTTAATGTTCCTACACCTCTGTTTTAATAGTGAGTTTTTCTTAAATGAAATTAACTAGGCTTTACGAAATTGTATAAATTTTAAAACACCACCCACCCCCATCTCACCGGCTGCGTAATGAATTTTATAATAATATCTCTGGAATTTTGGAATTAAATTTCTTTCTTTATTTAATAAAATTCTAAATGAAGAAGCATTACTGGCAGCGGGGATGTAAATTTGAAATATTTTTATTATTTAAAAAATCTGGTGTGAAACACTCACACAACTTTCTCTTACTCCAGTTCTCAAAATTATAATGGACAAATTTTATAGTTTGTGTGACAAATTTAATGAAATTCGTCAAAAAACTGAAAAAAACAGTTCAGTAAAAGCGTACTTCTGGTTTACTAATTTTCTTAAAACTCGGAATTTTTACCATCTATTTATTTCTAATTAATTTTGTTTGGATGATAGAATTGTATAATAATCAGCTATGATAGCACTTTAGAGAAAAACATAAACTCACCCCTCCTCCAAAAAGTGCCCTTAAATGAGTTTCCCCAGAAAAATATTTTAAATAAAAGTTGTAGATCGTTGTATGTTTAGTCTATATACGAAGTTTCAAGAAAATCGTGAAAAAGTGAAAAAAAAATCTGGTGTGAAACACTCACACAACTTTCTCTTGCTCCAGTTCTCAAAATTATAATTGACAAATTTTATAGTTTGTGTACCAAATTTAATGAAATTTGTCGAAAATGAAAAAGACTATTCAGTAAAAGCGCACTTCCGGTTTACCGATTTTCTTCACACCCGGAATTTTGGCCAACTATTTATTTCTAATTAATTTCATTTGGATGATAGAGTTGTATAATCAAGTATGATAGCACTTTATAGGAAGCTGTAACCCTACCCCTCTCCTAAAAGTGCCCTTAAATGAATTTTCCCAGAGAAATGTTTTATATAAAAGTAGTAGATCTTTGAATGTTTAGTTTATATGTGTAGTTTCAAGAAAATCGTCGGGGCTATTTTTGAGAAAATCGCGAAAAAGTGAAAAAATCATATTTAGTAAAGTGGTAATAAAGTAAACGCACTTCCGGTTATCCAATTTTTTCAAACTCGGAATTTCCACAACATATACAATTCTAATTATCATGTTTAGATGATAGAATTGTTTAATAAACTGAAATAGCACTTTAGATGAAAACCTAACCTGACTCCTCCACCATAACAGCCCTTAAATGTATTTTCCCAGAGAAACGTTTTTAAAGAAAAGTTGTAGCTCTTTGTATGTGTAGTTGATATACGAAGTTTGAAGAAAATTGTCGGAGCCATTTTTGAGAAAAACGGAAAAAAGTAAAAAAAAAAAAAAAAACTAGTAAAGTGGTATTTCCGGTTGAAGAATTTTGACAGATGACAGTTTCAAATCCATGGTGGTACCTAAACGGAATATCAAGTTTCAAGTTTCTACGTTTTTCGTTTTTATGCTATGCTCTTCACATACATACACACACGCACACATACATACACACATGCACACATACATACACACATGCACACACACACACACACACACACACACCATTTGCTAAAAACCATTTTTTTGGATTCAGGGGGACCTCAAAACGGATATTTCCGGTGAAAATTCGATATCGAAAATTTGACACGATTACAATACTTCCTCTAGTAAGGAATAAGAGAAAGTAAAAATCTGGTGTGTAACATAAACGTTCTTTTTTTTACTGCAACTATTTTATTTAATTTCACAATTGTCTTGAAACATAGAAGTTTCACTAAACATTTAAGGGGGAAATTAAACTCCTCAGTTTTTTACATCTACTAATGTATGTGTAGCTGACCAAGTGGCACCTAAATTAATCCTTAGAAAACTTGTTGATTTAAGCCTAACGTTAATAATTCCTCAGAAAACTGTAAAAATTAATTAACCGTACAAATCATGAAAGATATTTTCCGTGATGGCCTGCTTATTTTGGTGTTCATCTGTTCATCAACCGGTTTCGAGCGTTCACCCAACATCAGTATGTTTTTGTCAAAAGAGTGTGACAAAGATTTGCACAGATCGAATTCAGTTAATACACTCAAATGTTTTGACAAAAACATCCTGATACTGGGCGAACGCCCGAAACCGATCAGTGAAACCTAAAAAAAAAAAGAAGGCTATCACGGAAAATATTTCTGATACTTTCCAGCTCTGCGGAACCAATCACAACAAATAACCGTACAAATGTTTACAATAAACGTCATAGGTGCAGCTTGCATTTCATGTTTAAATACTTACCCATTTTCCGGTTCCTCTAGATCTAATTTATAATAATTTTTTTTTTTTTTTTTAAGCAAAAAATTGAAGTGTTGTCTGGTTACATTAAATCTATAACAAGGTGAACTTCCTCTGAGGATGTAGTTTTTAATTAATTCTACTAATTTGACCTAGCCGGCAATATAGCAGTGAGCTCAGATTTCTTGTTTAGTTCCACTCTCTCCCACCTGCTCTCTGTCTGTAGGTAAAAACTCTAGGCTAAAATTACAATCTACCGTATGGTCATCCAGTTGGCAAACAGAGATAAAAGTCTCTCTCTGCGTCAGTAACATAGAACCCCATTCACATGGAGCTTTCGTCTATATATTGTTTTTAGACGAATGCAGTCCTCTATTACAATATCATAGCTTTGAAATGTGATTGGTGTGTTGTTGTAGTAGTTTGTGGCGTGAGCGGTTTTGTAAAGGGGGTTTGTGAGTGTGAATGGTTAAAGAGAGAGAGAAGTATTAGAAAATAAGCAAGAGATCACCACTGTTTTTGAAATAAATATATTATTCTCTAAGTGAATTTAAATACTTTACAATATCATAATAATATGCTTATTAATGTACTCAAATTAACTAGATTAAACTCTTATGCTTTAACTTATGACTGGCACTGATGTTGACTCCTTGATTAATACTGGTAGAATGTCTAATTCAGACTGTCCTGTTTGAAAGCAGAATTTAGACTCTCTCTTGAAAGAATGCTTTCTCATGGTAGTTTAAAATCCTGCCTTGTGAGAAGGGGCAAAAAGACAAAAGTGACTAAGTTCTATGAACCCTTCTGTAACGGTGTCTTCTACCTGGGTTTTACCCTTTTTTGCCAACCAACTTGCATTATTATTATTTCAAATCATAATTTTCTTCAAATTATATTTATAATATAATTTCTGGCTTCCATTATAGCTTACTGAAGCTTCAGTCAGACCAAGTGAATCAAGGAATTAAACTATCCTGTTTTGAATTCACCCTATTATAGACCAATATTTTCTTTCCATCAGTGTCTCTTTAATTCAAGCTAATTTGTACCATGTACTCATTGTTGCTTATTATAGAGGAATATTATGCACTACAAAATACGTACATCTAACGGCTTAGGTATAGCAATTAATGGCAAAATATGTTACCTAGCTCGTCAAATTAAATGTTTCTAACGGCAATTGATAGTTGCCCCCAGAAAAATCAATTTTTAATTTACTGTTTGACAATGAAATTATTAGCTTTGGATGCATTTTCATAGTTTTTCCGAATAATTTAGCGATCCGAAAAGGTGATCTTGACTGTTTCCATCTTTCTTCCCTTTCAGCGACCAAATAGAAAATTCTCTAAAAATTTATGTTTGAAAAATAAAGTAAACTAAAGTGTAAAAATCGTTTTAATCAAAAAATAATAATTTAATCAATATTACTAAACAATTAATTGGCAAAGTTAATAAAATTTATTAACGTATTGTATTGTTATTCTAAATAAAATAATATTATTAAGAATTTCTTATTAAAATAATTTATATTTTAATTTACTATTATAATTGCACAAATAAGAAGGGACCCATGGGTTAGTGTATAAAGAGAAAATTAAATTAAATTTTTATCTACTTATCAAAAAATGTTCGCCATTATTGTATTATATACTTATTGTTTTGTATATTCACTTAAATAATTATCAGTATTGTGATAACAAAAATGCACAACAAAAGCAGCTAACATGTGATAAATTTAACATAATATAATAATCTAACATTAATATTAATCTTGAAGTAACGAAATGTACATGCGTCATAGTAATTACATATTTTTTTGTCGTTCATTTAAATTTTTTTTTGTCGTGACACTAAATGAATATTGCTTTATTATTCAATTTGTCCCGTTCTATGCATATTTTGTTAAGATAATTTTTTTCTGGACATTTCTCATTCCCCAGGCGACAAATGGCAACCCTTCTTTTATTATATTTGAAATTATAAAATTTTATTCGAGTTAATATAAAATATTCACTTTTTCCGCTCATTTCAGGTGATAAACCTTTATCTTCAAATATAAATCTACTGAGATACTGTGAATAAATCACCCGATTTTCAATATATTTCTAAGTTAATGGAATCGTAAAAATTGATACAATTCTCTTAAAACTTGAAATTTTTACTTAAAAAGGTTACTTGGCGTAATAATAGTGATAGTGGAGTACATTTCACGGCAGGCACAGCAGATAGTAGTCTCCATAGAAGTCTGCGCCTATATCAAACCCCAATGGCTCTTGAATCTAACATCGTAGAAGCCCCCCAAAAAAAACATCTAAAATAATAAGCATTGTAATGTTGCACTCTTTTCTGAAATGTTGCTCTGCACTCAACTCTTTTCTGAAATGTTGTTCTGCACTCAACTCTTTTCTTTAAATTCAGAATTCTAGCAATACATTTAAATGAACCATGGATTTAAACCTTTAATACAATGGATTTTGACCGAAACATCTGTGTTAGATACTGAATCACCAAGTATAAGATATTTCGTTAAAATTAATTTTTCCAGACAATTCATTAAAACTGTTGTTTGTTTTTTTTCTTTTTCAGGGGACCTCAAAAAAATAAAATTCCAGTATAAACTCAATTTTGGAAATTTGCCACCAATCATAATACTTACTCTAACAGAACAGAAAGAAGTATCATTCTTAAAGAAAGAAGTATTCATTATTTAGATATATTCTATTATTTCTTTTCTATTGTAGTGGAAGAAAGCAATGAAAATAAATAGTTTTGTAAAATATATTAAATGGTAAATTTACCTCCAAAAAGAGTGTATTTTAGAGTCAGGTACTGTAAATTGGGGTCATTGCTAGTAGGGAAACAAAGGCACAACATTTAATACAATGCGACTTGGCCAACTGCTTTGTTAGAGAGCATTCCTTCGAACAGTCAGACTTCTGCCTTCAAACAAGAGAGTCGTAATTCTGCTTCCAAAGCCAGAACAAAACACTTCAGGAATCGCTCAGTGCCAATGATAGATATTTGCCTTTATTCTAGATATACTTCTGATTTATAATTGTGATACTGTAATGTACTTAAACTTGTTTAAAGAATAATATATGTATTTATAAAACAGTGTGATTTCTTGATTATTACTAATACTTCATTCTCTTCTAAACTTACATACTTACAAGCTCTTTTTTTTTACAACACCGCTCATGCTACTACAAATACACATCATCACACCAAAACATCTATCTACTTATGTTATTTCATGAACAGTTCAAATTCAAAGATCAGTTAGATCACTTTATAACTCAATATGTTAAGACAATTTATCAATTGTTCAGACGATAAGCTTCAAACTTCGGACGATATTAGGCCATATTCTAATGTTACTATTTGAAGTGAATCAAATCGGAAAACCCATAAATATAAGAAGACAACGATGGGCAACCTCTCACCCAGGATTTTTTTTTTTTTTTTTACATACTCTCAAGACTTAAATCTTAAAAACAAAAAAACAAAAAAAATAATTGCACAACTAGTTGGCGAACATTAATAAAAACGGAAATTGAAACAAAAAAAGATATACGTCGTAGACGACGCCTATTAGAAGCTATTTGCAAAGTTCTTATCTAAGCAAGGTTGGGATGTACATAAAAATATAGAGGCCGTCACTCATCCGTCACCCTTCTCTATTTATCGTTGTCCATCGTTGGCGGGTTGTCTGTGTCGAGATCTGCTTTTTGTTTTAGTAATCTTTTTTAGTAGCATAATAGAACTTATAAATTTTGATTTTTTTTTAACAGAGTAAAATTTATTTATTTCTAGGCAATGCCCATTTTTACAAATGAAAAAAATTTCACAAATAATACAAATGAGTTACTTCTAATAAACACTGCAATACATGCAGTGTACTTTCTAATCCAATTATCTAATGCATTAAAATTATATGAAGTATGAAACAAACAGAATAAAAAATAAAATAAAAATGTATGGACATAAAAAAAAACTACTAATAGCTGTCATTATTATTATTATTATTATTATTATTATTCAAGAAAGGGGAGGGCAAAACCCTATGCTATCCAAAGCCTCCCTGGGCCCATGTACCCCTAAAGAATAACAACTGGAACAAATCAGACCAAAACCTTAAAATGACATAGCTTAAGATATTCTACAGATATCCTATTCTGGCCGAAGGTCCTAAACCTAATCTCCTCACAGCCCAAACAATCCGTCATCAGATGCATGGATGTTTCCTCCTCCGTCTCACAAACTCAAAAAAGGGGTCAGGCATGAGTCCATTGTATAGAGATGTCTCCTTAAGCCACAATGCCCAGTGAGGAAGCAGATGCCTGAGAGAGGTCCGAAGTCATCGGATCCCGCTACTCACTCAAAGCTCCACCCGAACCACGAATGAGCATCTTAGACTGCCGACAACCCACAATCCACGCCATAAGGATGAGTGCTGTGAGGTCATCCACGTCTGGAAGCCTGACAGAAGACACACTAACAGCAAGCTCTGGACCAATGAAAGGGAGAGAGAGAGAGAGGCGCCTAATTTGACAAATCTATCCACCTCCTCATTCCCAATGATTCCCATATGACCTAGAACCCAGACCAGAAGCACATCCTTCAATGAAGAAAGATTTTCCAGTCTTTTTAGAACATTACAACACCAATCTGGAAGTGAAGACACATGAGCTAAGCGCCTTCAACGCAGCCTGGCTGTCCGAGCAGATACAAACACCTTTTAAATTAGTATTACAGCAAAGAATTGCATAAACCTCAGCTTGGAAAACGGTGGCCCACTCACCAAGAGGCACCACCAAATGGTCTCCCGTCTCAAAATAGACTGCCAGCCCCAGACCTACCATCCATACTGGAACCGTCCGTGTAGCATCGGAGATAATTCTCAGGAATCACCCAAGACGGACTCAGGGTAAACCAATCTTCCCTAGAAGGCAACCTAACCCTGTAGGAATGATCAAAGACAAAAGTCTTCAGCATCCTATCAGAAGGGAAACCTGTAATGAGAATTCTTAAAAGCATCTCGCGATAAATGGTAGAATGACTATATCGCTTACCCTGCCAAAAAAGCCTGTTTAATTCTATAACAGGAGCTATCATTATTAATAAGTATTAAAATAGAAGAATAATATAAAAAAAAAAATATGAAACAAAATAAAAAGTAAGAATCAAGTTAAAGATTATTAAAACAAATGTAATTTATACTTAAAAGAATAAATAAACTTAGCAAAATATATATATATGAACATTTGAGGGGACACAGTGTACTACTGTGATTGATTAGAAAGTAGATAACATAACATAACAACGAACTTAATAAAATATCTGCCTTATAACTATACATAAGAAAAATAAAATATAAACTATATAAAATATAAAAACTATTAAAACCATAAAATATAAACTATAAAACTATTATTTAATAAACCATGCAGAAAAAAGGCATAAAATGCAGACTACAAGACCGAAAAGTCGTTTTAAAATTTTCTTCTATCTATTGTTAGTAATATTGTTTAAATCAATATCATCTGAAGACTAATAGCAAGGAACATCATTCGGTTGTGGAAAGGAATGATAGATATAATTGGTTGTGGAAAGGATAGAATAAGGAATTTACACGGGTTGGAATGAAAAGGACACGGAAATTAAGAGAAGAGATTAGGTCAGGTGAATCTATAAGGTTATTGAGAACACCATGGATAAACACTATGTCTGCCATAGGTCTTCTCTGGGATAGTGAGGTTAAGAGGGACTTGACATCTAAACTGCAACGGAAGGAGGGAAGTTTTAGGAATTTAGATTGTATTTTGTCGATGATCTTCTAGCTATTGTTAGCATATGGAGACCTGTCACAGCTACCATATTCGAGAATCGGATGGACCAGAGAACAATATAAAGTTGAAGTTAAGAGAGTTTATATGTCAGTTAAGTTACGGAAAGATATATGTACAAATCCTAACATCATTTAATTCAGGTTATGTTAAAAAAATGACCCAGAAAAGTTTCAAATGAATAATTGTAGAACTTAAAGAGAGGCCAGACTAAATAAAATTTAACATAACATCTTTACACAATTGTTTATAAACATTTATCACCAATTAAGGAATTTCCAAATATATTTGATCATACAAATATTATACATACAACGGGTGACTCCACATATAGATGTGAACAAATAATGTTCACAAAAAGTGAAGCAGCTCAAATCTAAGTACAGAAATAGAACAGCTGAAAAATATGATTGGTTTCAAGTATAACAGAAATTCCGACAGAATCGACATTTTCACTAAATCTGTGCCGAATCAAATTTGGCATTTAAATACAATTTGTCATCATTCTTAGATTTTACGAAATACGAAATGCAATGCATACAATAAGAATCATTCTTATGATTCTATCGCTAAATGTTGTATTTTTACATTTTTCTTGTTTATTTTTTGTTCTGTTGAAAATAATTGTGTAATGACATAGCAATGTCAAAGCCTTTACAAAATATAACAAAAGGAAAGAATAATTTATAACTATTGGCCCCACAGCCGGCTGCTGCCTTTTCAATACAAAGGTATCAAAGACAAGCACCGATAAAGCCCGGTCTATTGAACAGAAGCCACCTGGTCTTTGAAAGTCGCCGATGGGCGACCAAATCTGGCCACTGACCTGAATCACTGGTCGCCGACCTAACCAAGGTCGCACAAGGTCGCACGCTACTAGAGATGTCTTAGTGTGAGAACTTACTTACACACTTGACAGTGTGTGAGTAAGACTAATATAAACTTCGCCCCACTGGAAGAGGGGATCATTATATCATCAGTAGCCACATTATTATATCAGTATCATTTTACAGCAGCAGTTATACTTGAGTTCCGAGCGCGTCCCTATACAAGGTTTATCTTATAATTATTTTCATAGTTGTGCATATTAGTTTATTTATTATAATCATTTTAAATTATTTGTTATTTAACTCTTAAAATTATTTATTTACTTTTATCAAATCATATTAATTGTAGTTACCATTAGGCTCATTCAAATTATTGTTAAAATATATTCTATTTTTATAATTTCAGTGTTAGTAATTCAAGCAATAACTCTAAACTAACTTCCGCCTAATAAATCCCTCTTCAAGACATCTAATTTCATACCTCAGGAATCACGACAATTGATTCCACTACAATTCCATTTACCAAAGAAAAATAATTTAATTTATATTTATTAAAAACAATAACTAAAAGCTGACAGATATATTCAAAATGAATCTTGTTTACTTTCATACACATCTTACAAATGTAATATATTAAACAAATTCTTTATCTCTGTAATAAAACAGTTATAAAAATAAATAGTATCTTCAATTTACCCTCTACATAAAGATGGTGCGTCGACCGCTGCTAACACTCCTAAATAATACTGATTAGGTAGACTACAGTTAAGGTCTACCAGAAACTCCTGATTTTTTCCGAAATATTTAAAAAAATATTATATATCGGTTATAAAATAAACGCCTTAAAACTTAGCACGTTTGTAAAATGCAATTTAATTCTATTCGCTATGAAAACTATCGCTTCAGTTATTCGTGTATTCGAACTAAGTAATAGACAAATATTTGTGGTTTCAGCTGCTGTAGACGTGTCTCTCCATTTATCTCTACTATTTGCAGTCGGCAACAACTCTAAGCGGGGGAAATTCAGTCATCTCACCCTGGAGCAAATTTTAGAAACAGATCGAGCGAATAAATTGTCGCTGAGGGACCCTGAGACAAGGCCACCCAAAAACTCGTGTTCATCTTTAGTACGTGTAAGATATGCTTTTATGGAAGCAGCTGTTTTTGGTTGTTACATAGGTACTAAACAATCTGCTGAGTCATGTGAATCAAGATGGCCCTCCAGTCCTCAAGGAACGCATCAAAAATATGTATAGCATAGCTCCTAAATCCATGTCCATAATTTGAATCATACAATAACCATGGAAAGGATAGTATTTTTACTTTCTCTTACTACAAGTAAGAGGAAGTATTGTAATCGTGTCAAATTTTCAATATCGAATCTTTACCGGAAATATCTGTTTTGAGGTCTCCTGAGTCCAAAAAAATGGTTTTTAGCAAATGGTCTGTGTGTGTGTGTATGTGAACAGCATTGCTCAAAAAACGAAAAACGGTAGAAAGTTGAAACTTGATATTCCGTTCAGGTATCACCATGGCATCTGACGGTGGCTCATCTGTCAAAATTCCTCAACCGGAAGTACCACTTTACTAGTTGGTTTTTCTACTTTTTTGCATTTTTCTCAAAAATGACCGACGATTTTCTTCAAACTTGCTAAATCAACTAGACATACAAAGTGCTACAACTTTTATTTGAAACTTTTCTCTAGGAAAATTCATTTAAGGGCCTTTTTGGGGGAGGGCTAGGGTGGGGCTTTTCATCTAAAGCGCTATTTCAGTTTATTAAACAATTCTATCATCTAAATAATGTTAATTAGAATTGACTATGTTATTGAAATTCCGAGTTTCAAAAAAATCGGATAACCTGAAGTGCTTTTTTACATTACCACTTTACTAAATGATTTTTTTTTCACTTTTTCGCGATTTTCTCAAAAATGGCTCCAACAATTTTCTTAAAACTTCTTATATAATTTAGACATACAAAGATCTACAACTTTTATTTAAAACATTTCTCTGGGAAAATTCATTTAAGTGCACTTTGGGTGGAGGGATGGGGGTTATATTTTTCTCTACATTGCTATCATAGTTGATTATACAATTTTATCATGCAAAGAAAATTAAGTAGAAATTAATAGATGGCCACAATTCCCGAGTTTCTAGAAAAATTAGTAAACCGGAAGTGCGCTTTTACTGAACAGTTTTTTTTCGGTTTTCGACGACTTTCATAAAAATTGGTACATAAACTATAAAGTTTATCCATTATAAGGAAAAAAATTAAGAAAATACAAATTAAACTTATTCTTCTTATTATTCATGTAAGGAGAAAGATAATTGGCACTTTAGCTGAAGAGAGCCGGAGACTTGAGAACGTCATGGATACGGTAGAGATGGATGGGGGCGTAAGACGCAGTTTGAAGGTCTTTCATTTTTTTTTCTTCTTCCCAAGAGAAGAAGCATAGATGTCCATGCAGACCCCAAAGACAAATTTATCCACAGTGGATACTGGTCGCGGATTGGATGCAGGGTTGACCAAAGAATTTTAGCGGAAGGAACTTTTAGTGGAAGAAGGTCAGCCAGACAGTCATGTTTGACAGAAATGAAACATGTTCCATTTTTTATCAATTAACTTGGGAAAATATTTCAATTAAAGGGAGGGGATGTGCGTATAAATCAGTAATTAATGAAATCTAAAGAAAATCGTTCGCACTGTTTTCGAGAAACTCGCAGGTAACTAGAAAATAAATAAATAAATAAATCAATCTATAAAGTCACACACACATTCTGGTTCATGTATTTTGAACGAAACTTTAGTATCAGATGCAATGATAATACGGAATCTGATGCAATAATTGACTGAATATCAAGTTTGAGGTTTCTGCGGCGATTTTTAGTTTTTTGAGTAATTTTGTTTATACGCAAGCACCCAGAAGGACATAAAAAAATGTATTTCCGGTGATAACTCAATATGGATAATACTTACTCCTCCTCAGCAGTAAGAGAAAATAAAAATAAAATAAAAAATTTGGTGTAAAACATTACCTCATTATAAAGTTCCATGCTTTCTATTACTCCTATTAATACAATTTATTAACTTTTACTTTCTTTTACTCATAGTAAGAGGAAGTATTGTAATCGTGTCAAATTTTCGATATCGAGTTTTTACCGGAAATATCCGTTTTGAGGTCCCCTGAGTCCAAAAAAATGGTTTTTTAGCGAATGTGTGTGTGTGTGTGTGTGTGAGCAGCATAGCTCAAAACGAAAAACCGTAGAAAGTTGAAACTTGATATTACGTTTAGGTATCACAGTGGGATCTGACGGTGCGTTATCTGTCAAAATTCCTCAACCGAAAGTACTACTAGTTCGTTTTTTCACTTTTTCGCGAGTTTCTCAAAAATGGCTCCGACGATTTTCTTTAAACTTGTATCAACTACACATACAAAGAGCTACAACTTTTATTAAAAGTGGTCTTTTAGATCTCTCTAGGTAAATAAGGCAAGGACTGAATGGCCGGAGCTCTTAAGAGGAGGACTTTTAATGGTGCTTTTAAAAGATATTTTCCATTTTACACGATTACTAAAACGAAGCTGAAAATTTCGCATAGTTATTTGTTCAAGTTGTTGTTTTTTAAGAACATAAAATTCATGATATGATTTATCCAGAAAATTCTTATAAAATATTAAAAGAATATTTTTCAGATCGCTATCTGAAGTGTATTTTCTATTGACTGTCAAGATAGCTGTTTTTTTTTTTTCTGCAAGATTCAAGGGTATATAGATTCTTTTAACAGTGTGTAAAAGTCTGTGTAGACGTAATTTTTTTTTTTTTTTTTTTTTTTAACCGCATTCTGAAATTCACTCAGTGAATTTTCTTTAAACCTTCAACATTATCGTCTAAATTTAATTGGCATTTAATAATGTTATACTTATACTAGAAGCAAAATAGTAAAATATCTGCTACTCCAATGGAAATCCCAACATGATCACAACACCTTTCTAATAAATTTTCTCGATTTTTTATTTAATAAGTTTTAATTATTACAATTTTTTTTTTTTTTTCTTGAAAATTCCAAGAAAAATGAAAAACCTATTCTATAAAATCCCATTTGCGATCCTACTTCCATTTTCATCAAATTTGAAGATCTAATGTATATTAGTATTATTCAGGTAGTTGAACCACATAGTGTACAAGTCATATAAGGAAAGCTTAACGCTATTGTTCCTCAGAACCCTTTAATCTCAATTTTCCAATTAAAAAAAAAAAATCTCTATAAAATATTTAAAAAAAAAAATTCAGGAAATACGCACTTCCGTTGATGGATTATGCTCGTAATACTTTGTCTAAGATGCGATCGTAACACTTAAGTTTAAACTTCCTGTGAGTTTGTTTTTTGAGACATTTTGTGCAAACACACAGATGATTCGTTAAAAACATTTTTTTTTTCGTAGCGACAGGAACTCATAACGTATTTCCGGTGAAAATTCAACAAGTTCGCGATACTTCCTTCTTACTAGAAGATGGGTGTAAGAGAAAGATAACATAGAATTAACGTTAAAGAAAAAATTACATTAAATTTTCTGATATTAATTTGTGTTAAAATTTATTAGAATATTAAAAAATCTGGTGTAAAACACTTACACAACATTCTCTTATTTCCACTTCTTAAAATTTTATAATTGACAAAATTTTATAGTTTGTCTACGAAATTTAATGGAAATTCGTCGAAAAATGAAAAAAAAAAAAAATTGTCCAGTAAAAGCGCACTTCCGGTTTACTAATTTTTTTTTTTTGAAACTCGGAATTTTGACCGACTATTTTATTCCTAATTAATTTTGTTTGGATGATAGAATTGTATAATCAACTATGATAGCCATAACCCCCCCATCTCTCCCCTAAAAGTGCCCTTAAATGATTTTTTTCCGGAGAAATGTTTCAAATAAAAGTTGTAGATCTTTGTATGTTTAGTGTGCATACGTAGTTTCAAGAAACTACTCTGAGCCATTTTTGAGAATACCACGAAAAAGTGGAAAAATCATTTAGTAAAGTGGTAAAGTAAACGCACTTCCGGTCATCCGATTTTTTTCAAACTCGAAATTTCAACACAATATTTAATTCTAATTACACATTATTTAGATGACAGAATTATCTAATAAATTGAAATAGTACTTTAGAGGTAACCGTTACCCCACCCCTCCCCCAAAGGTACCTTTAAATGCATTTTTCCGGAGAAATGTTTCAAATAAAAGTTATAGCTCTTGTATGTGTAGTTGATATGCTTAGTTTCAAGAAAATCGTAGGACCCATTTTTGAGACAATCGCAAAAAGTAAAAAAAAAAAAAAAAAAAAAAAAACTAGTAAAGTGGTACTTCCGGTTGAGGAATATTGACACATAACGCACCGTCAGATCCCATGATGATACCTAAACGTAATATCAAGTTTGAACTTTCTACGATTTTTCGTTTTTGAGCTATGCTGTTCACATACATACACACACACACACACACATACAGACCATTCGCTAAAAACCACTTTTTTGGACTTAGGGGACCTCAAAACGGATATTTCCGGTGAAAAACTCGATATCGCAAATTTGACACGATTACAATACTTCCTCTTACTAGGAGTAAGAGAAAGCAAAAAATTGTCCAGTAAAAGCGCATTTCCGGTTTACTATTTTTTTTTTTTGAAACTCGGAATTTTGACCGACTATTTCATTTCTAAGTAATTTTGTTTGGATGATAGAATTGTATAATGAACTATGATTATAGCCATAACCCCACCTCTCCCCTAAAAGTACCCTTAAATGATTTTTTCACAGAGAAAATGTTTCAAATAAAAGTTGTAGATCTTTGTATGTTTAGTGTACATACGTAGTTTCAAGAAACTACGTCTGAGCCATTTTTGAGAATACCACGAAAAAGTGAAAAAAAAAATCATTTAGTAAAGTGGTAAAGTAAACGCACTTCCGGTCATCCGATTATTTTCAAACTCTGAATTTCAACAATTCTAATTAACATTATTTAGACGACAGAATTGTCTAATAAACCTGATATAGCACTTAGAGGTAACCCTAACCCCACCCCTCTCCCAGAAGTACCCTTAAATGCATTTTTCCGGAGAAATGTTTCAAATAAAAGTTATAGCTCTTTGTATGTGTAGTTGATGTACTAAGTTTCAAGAAAATCGTTGGACCCATTTTTGAGAAAATCGCAAAAAAAACAAACTAGTAACGTGGTACTTCCGGTTGAGGAATTATGACATGTAATGTACTGTCAGATCCTATTGTGATACCTAAACGGAATACCAAGTTTGAACATTCTACGGTTTTTCGTTTTTGAGCTATGCTGTTCACATACATACGCACACACAGACCATTTGCTAAAAACCGCTTTTTTTGGACTCAGGGGATCTCAAAGCGAATATTTCCGGTGAAAACTCGATATCGAAAATTTAACACGATAAAAACACTTCCTCTTACTAGGAGTAAGAGAAAGTAAAAAAAAAACAAATATTTAATGGAAATCTCACATTAATTTAGTATTATTTATTTTTGCAAATTATTTAAATAATTTTTTTTTTTTAATTAATTTTAGTAATATATCAAAACCTTAAAATTTATTTAATTGAAAGTTGGCCACACTTGTGTGTACTTTTTAATCTCTAGAAATTACGAGATTGATTTACGTGGAATAATTGTCACATTTAGTTTTTAGGAATACTTTTATATTTTTTGTTTTTTAATTGGAGGCTTCAATATCTGAGGTCATTTGGCGCTCGGAGCCTTCTCAGTTAGTGCACTGCCGGCTTCCATGGAGTTTTCTCTTATTATAGACAACACTGACCACAACCGGAACGGAGCAGTGGAAGCTTCTAGGGTGAGCAAATCTAAGAGCAGCACTGCTGGACTCGAACCCTAGATCTTCGCGTTACAAGTCCAGTGCGCTAACACTGAGTTAGCCTCACACCTTATTTTTGCAACATTATTTATTATAGAGTAATATTTTTTGAAGGAAAGAATTTAGAAATGACTAATAAAGGAAATGAAGCAATGAAGAGGTGGAGGTGATGGTAAATTTACTGTGAAGAAAGTTTATAAATATGACAAAAATAAATAAATAAATGATAACGATCAGTAAACAAATAAAAGGGAAGGGGGGAAGAACGGTAAAGTGTTGAGTTATGGCAGGGCATCAATAAACATTTGTGTTTTATGGCCGTCATTATTATATCTATTTACTAATCAGAAAGACGCAAAACAAGGACGTATGTACCATCCACCCACTTTATAAATTATTCTATTTATATCGCGCACTTTTCTTTCATCTCCACAAATAAAATTCCGCCTGATTATAAAAATAAACTCGATCATAAAATCATACTTTCAACAAACATTTGGGCCAATGTTATATTTTTAAACATTTTTCAAAATTTACACTAAAATAATTTATATCTAAATACAATTTAAATTAATTAGTTCGAAATAAAATATAATATAATAGCCTAATTTTATTCTTTTTCAGTAAGTCATAAAATGAAACTATATATATAAGATCATAATAGATAGAAATTAGGTGCAAGCGCATGGCATGAATTGAGTTAATAATGGAATAAAGCGATTTAAAATTAATGAGGTTTCAATCCATGATATTTAAAAACAAAATTGTTTGCATGAACACGTGTGCTTATGAAATATGCATTAATTGAATAAAACAAACGTTATGGTGAAAGATTCATACTATTTTCCTCCTACTACAATTCTAATTTTAATGTATTACTTTCTCTTACTCCTAGTTAAGAGGAAGTATTGTGATCGTGTTAAGTTTTCGAAATTGAATTATCACCAGAAATACACATTTTGAGGTTTCCTGAGAAGGATAAAAATTTTTTTAGCGCATGGAGGATAGTGATTAATGAAAATATCTCAAAACTCAAAAATCGCAAGAACCTCGAACTTCGTATTCTATTTATGTACTCTATTATCGCATCTGAAATTTTCGAAAGGATCAGTAAATTTTTTTGGACAAATTCCATTCCAATCATTCGGGATTTTCTTGAAAAACGAACAACGATTTTATTTAAACTTCGTATAGTAATCCTGACACATAAAAAAAGCCTATCACTTTTATGTTACATATTTTTGAGGGGAAATTGATTTTTTCGGATTTCAAGGGGACCTACTACTATCGTTTTAACATTACAATTTAAAAAAAAAAAATCTGGTGTGAAACACTCACACAACTTTCTCTTACTCCTGTTCTCAAAATTATAATTCACACATGTTATAGATTGTGTACCAAATATAATGAAATTCGTCCAAAACTGAAAAAAAAACTGTACAGTAAAAGCACAGTTCCTTTATTTCTAATTCATTATGTTTGGATGGTAGAATTGTATAATCAAGTATCCCCACCTCTCCCCTAAAATTGACCTTAATTGAATTTGCCCGGAGAAATGTTTTAAATAAAAGTTGTAGATCTTTACATATTTAGTTTATAAATACGAAGTTTCAAGAAAATTGTCGGAGCCATTTTTGAGAAAATACGCGAAAAAGTGAAAAAAAAAAAATCATTTAGTAAAGTGTTAAAACAAACGCACTTCCGGTTATTCGATTTCTTTCAAACTTGGAATTTCAACAACATATTTAATTCTAATTAACATTATTTTTAGATGACAGAATTGTCTAATAAACTCAAATAGCAGTTAAGATGAAAACCTAACCCCCCCACAAAACTGCCCTTAAATGAATTTTCCCGGAGAAATGTTTTAAATAAAAGTTGTAGCTCTTTGTATGTGTAGTTGATACACCACGTTTAAAGAAAATCGTCTGAGCCATTTTTGAGAAAATCGCAAAAACGTAAAAAAACTACCTAGTAAAGTGGTACTTCCGGTTGAGGAATTTTGTCAGATCCCATGGTGATACCTAAACGTAATATCAAGTTTCAACTTTCTACGGTTTGGAGCTATACTGTTCACATACATATACACACACACACACACACACACACAAAGAGGCCATTTGGTAAAAACCATTTTTTTGGACTCAGGGGATCTCAAAACGGATATTTCCAGTGAAAACTCGATATCGAAAATTTGACACGATTACAATACTTTCTCTTACTAGGAGTAAAAGAAAGTAAAAGTTAATAAATTGTATTAATAGGAGTAAAAGAAAGCCTGAAACTTTACAGTAAGGTAATGTTTTACACCAGATATTTTTATTTTTTTACTTTCTCTTATTTATTTTCTCTTACTGCTGAGGAGGAGTAAGTATTATCCAAGTTGAGTTATCACCGGAAATACATTTTTTTAAGTCCTTCTGGGTGCTTGCGTATAAACAAAATTACTCAAAAAACAGAAAATCGCCGTAGAAACCTCAAACTTGATATTCAGTCTCAATTATTGCATCAGATTCCGTATTATCATTGCATCTGATACTAAAGTTTCGTTCAAAATACATGAACCAGAATGTGTGTATGACTTTATTGATTGATTGATTTATTTATTTATTTTCTAGTTACCTGCGAGTTTCTCGAAAACAGTTCGAACGATTTTCTTTAGATTTCATTAATTACTGATTTATACGCATATCCCCTCCCTTTAATTGAAATATTTTCCCAAGTTAATTGATAAAAAATGGAACATGTTTCAATTCTGTCAAACATGACTGTCTGGCTTACATGAATCAACCATTAATCAGACAGTGCTATTTGTGTGTTGTTATAACATAAATAAATACCAATTATTTTATATTTTATTTGTTGCAACATATATGTTTACCAAATAATGCAGTCTATGCAACATGTAGGTGTTTGCTCGTGATTTATATAAACTTAATCTAAAGTACCATGATTTTGTTCAAAAGGAAATTTGTTTCCAAACTATTTTCGTACAATACCTTAGATTTAAAAAAAAGAACCAAAAATGGTTATTTCGAATATATTTATCCTATGATAAACCTTCACTGTTGCAGGAGGGTTCATTCATTAAGTAAAAGAGACTATTAATTATCCTTATTTAAGTGGTTTATTAAATGAATCTGATAACAAAAGCGGTTTTTCGACATTAGATTTTTATTTATTTTGGCAAAAAAAAAAATTCTTTGTGTTGAAGTATGTTACCAGTTTTCACTCTTTGTATCTGTGAAACTTAACGCCATGCAATGACTTCAGGAAGGATTTAATTAAAAGAAATCCGTGCATGATTCGGCCAATAAGGCCTTGAATGTGGTAGAAAACTTTCCAGCCTAATTTTGTCAATAGATTATTGAAGTAATGTTTGTGTGTTTATAATAATATGCAAGAGTTGGCCAGGAGTAAGACTCTATTTTCTCGCGCAAACCATGTCGCTTTTTTTTGAGGCTCGCAGGTTTGTATCTCAATCCAATTTGGTCACTTCTGAACAGATCACTAGGAACTAGAAATCGTATCTTTGGATGTGTTCTTCCGAAGAGCAGTTCTCTAGAGTATAAAGTTCAAGAAGCTGTTTTGAACTTATGATGTGCTGAAAGCATTGTTCTTCTTATACAGATTTTTCCTGACTGACAGATCATTCTCTCTTCACTTAATAAAAGACTATCGTAAAAAGTGATATGGTCTAGGTAAAAAAAAAAAAAAAAACATAAGAAGTTCGTAATTAAAGATAACTACTGTCATTTTATATCCTGCGAAATAAGGATGATAAATACGATGATTGAAGTAACTCGCAAAAACAAACCCATTAAATTCCCCTGCGCTTCATTGTAGTACAGATAGCACAGTTTACAAGGAAAAGTAAAGTCGTAGCCCTCCCACCACAGAACCCCTAAAAATCAGCTTATCAGCTTATTTCATATAATGTATAAGATTATGATTAAACACATATGTAGTTAATACAACAAGTATAAGGAAAAGACTTTAAATGTCATGAATCTCCAATGACTTCAAACGTCATGAATCTCCAAAACGGTAATTAGAATTAGATAGGGCTTAAACACTGAACCATGTTGAGGATCTCATGAATTTGTGGCGGATTTCTAACAGCTTATTATTGAGCCGAACGATCACATGAATCTCTAAAACCGCCCATCAGAAAGCAGTGAGCTTTACAGAATTATAAGTGTAGAAAACTTAAGGCAACACTGCTGAACTCATACATTCCATATTCAGTGCGTAAGTATCCCGGCCTTATCAGACTTGGCAAACTCCTTTTTGACCACGGTATGCAGCATTGCCATGAGTCAACAGAGACATTGCATTCTTATGACTTTTATAATGACTTCAAAAAAAAACAAAATAAGAAAAATAAAAATCTGCCAGAGAGACACCTTTTCGTTGACAAAGGCATTCGAGACCGAATATTTAAAAGATTTTTCTTTGCAACATTTCTTACAAAATACATTCTTTAAATAATGTAGTGAAGTAATCGTACAATATAAGAAGGAAGAAGGGCTTATTAATGTCATCGTTTGACCGAAAAATTAGATGATTTAGAACACTTTCATGAAATGTTAAAGTGCTGATTGAAATGGCTTATTTTTTTCGTTTTTATCGTATTTAGCGTGAAACCATGAAATTTGTGGTGGATTTCAAACAGCTTATTATTGGGCTGAAAGGATCACATGAATCTCCAAAACGTTACATGAACACTGAGTCATGGAATCGGCTTTCATCAGCACTTTCTACGCAGCAATCTTTCGTTTCAGATAAGACGGCCCATCAGGGCGGGGTAGTGAGCTGTACAGGATTATAAGTGTAGAAAACTTAAGGCAACACTGCTGAACTCATACATTCCATATTCAGTGCGTTAGTATCCTGGCCTTATCAGTGGTGGCAAATTCCTTTTTGACCACGGTATGTATTGCCATGAGTCGTCAATAGAGACATTGCATTCTTAAGACTTTTATAATGACTTTAAAAAATAAAAAAAAAATTAGAAAAATAAAAATCTGCACAGAGACACCTTTTCGTTCATAAATCTCCATAATTTATTGACAAATTTTCATATACTTCTATTAGTTTTACTGAATGGAAGTTGAAAACCAAAGCCTAATGTTTCATACCCTTTTTAAAATTGGTTATATTGGAAATTTATATAATAAAAGTGGGAAGATTTATAGATGAATAATTGATGAAAAAAAATCTGGTGTGAAACACTCACACACCCTTTCTCTTACTCCAGTACTCAAAATTATAATTGACAAATTTTATAGTTAGTGTACCAAATTTAATGAAATTCGTCGAAAAGTGAAAACACTGTCCAGTAAAACTGTCCGGTTTACTAATTTCCTTGAAACTCGGAATTTGGGTCATATATTAATTTCTAGTTATTTCAATTTGGATGACAGAATTGTATAATCAACTGTGATAGCATTTTAAAGAAAAACATAACCCCCCTCCCCCAAAAGTCCCCTTAAATGAATTTATCAGGGGAAAAGTTTCAAATAAAAGTTGTAGCTCTTTATATGTATAGTTAACAACGCTGGTTTAAAGAAAATCGTTGGAGCCATTTTCGAGAAAATACCAGAAAACTGAAAATTATATTTCAGTAAAAACGCACTTCCGGTTATCTATTTTTTTTCAAACTCGGAATTTCAACAACATATTTAATTCTAATTAACATTATTTAGATGACAGAATTGTCTAATATACTGAAACAGCAGTTAAGATGAAAACCTAACCCCACCCCTCCCCTAGAAGTGCCCTTAAATGAATTTTCCTGGAGAAATGTTTCAAATAAAAGTTGTAGCTCTTTGTATGTGTAGTGATATAGCAATTTAAAGAAAATCTTCGGAGCCATTTTTGAGAAAATTGCAAAAACGTAAAAAAAACAACTAGTAAAGTGGTACTTCCGGTTGAGGAATATTGACACATAACGCACCGTCAGATCCCATGGTGATACCTAAACGTAAATATCAAGTTTGAACTTTCTACGATTTTTCGTTTTTGAGCTATGCTGTTCACATACACACACACACACACACCACCACACACACAGACTATTCGCTAAAAACCACTTTTTTGGACTCAGGGGACCTCAAAACGGATATTTCCGTGAAAACATCGATATCGAAATTTGACACATTACAATACTTCCTCTTACTAGGAGTAAGAGAAAGTAAAAAGGAAACAAAGTTTCTGCAAACTCAAATTTCGCTCATTTCTCTTAATATAAATATAGAGGTGGTGGGGGGATAAGTAACAACCTTGGCAAATAGAGAAGTGATGATTATATTATAGCCCAATAGAGCGCTCTAAAAACAGTGAACCATGTAACAAATACAAAATAATTTTTGGAGGGGGAAAAATGTTACAAATAAAATTAATACGTTTTTTTCTTTCTATATCAAGTTAGCATAACCAAGTTTAAAAGAAATCGTTTATAATTAGTCTTCGAGATAATTTAGGGAAAAAAAAAAAACCCTATTCTGTTAAATCGTACTTCTGGTAAACCGATATAAATCCGGCATGGATTTTTAACAATGTTTCAAACGGGTATTATTAATATTATGTAGATGGTAAAACCATATATATTGTACTGAAGTGGTACTTTAGAAGAAAGCATTTTTCATTTTTCTCAAAAATGGCTTCGACGATTTTCTTCAAACTTGATGTATCAACTACACATACAAAGAGCTACAACATTTATTTGAAACATTTCTCTGGAAAAATTCATTTAAGGAGAGTTACAGGGGAAGGGTGGAGTTAGGTTTTCATCTAAAGTGCTACTTGAGTTTATTAGACAATTCTGCCATCTAAATAATGTTAATTAGAATTGAATTGTTGTTGAAATTCCGAGTTTGAAAAAAATCGGATAACCGGAAGTGCGTTTATTTTACCACTTTACTAAATGATTTTTTTTTCCACTTTTTCGCGATTTTCTCAAAAATGCTTGGTAAAGAAACTTCGTATATTAACTAAGCATGCAAAGATCTACAACTTTTATTTAAAACATTTCTCTGGGAAAATTCATTTAATGGCACTTTTGGGAGAGGGGTGGGTTACAGCTTCCTCTAAAGTGGTATCATAGTTGATTACAGTATTCTATCATCCAAACAAAATTAATTAGAAATAAATAGATGGCCAAAATTCCAAGTTTTTAAGGAAAATTAGTAAACCGGAAGTGCACATTTAATGAAAACAGTTTTTTCAGTTTTCGACGAATTTCATTAAATTTGGTACACTAACTATAAAATTTGTCAATTAAAAATTTTGACAAATGGAGTAAGAGAATGTTGTGTGAGTGTTTCACACCAGATTTTTTTTCGTATTCAGGGGGCTCCCAAAACATGTATTTCCGGTGGAAATCTGGCACTATCGTAATACTGCCTGTTACTAGAAATTTCAAAAAAAAAAAAACAGCATGAACCGATTTAAAAACAAAAAATGAAACAAGAAACATTCTGAGGGAAGGAATTCTTAGTTCAGTGGTAGCACGCTGGACTACCATGCGAAGGTATACTAGGCTTGAGTTCAACCCATGCTGCCTTAGATATTCTCTTCCTAGGATCTCATGGGCCCGGTGATAGGATAGATAGATAATGTAACATAGAAGGTTCCGGGGATTAACATACGTAGAAGGACTACTAATTGAATCGCTTTTATTGACTTGTTTCATTAAACATTCTACATTACCTATACATACAATCACTTTTGTTGAAACAATTCCCCGTATAAATTTATTTCAGGGTATTTTACTGGAAGGGGAGATTATAAATTCCTCTGAAGTGCTATTTCCTATTTCAATTTATTATACTACTATTGTCGTGTATACAATATTACTTAGAATCAAATGTATTGCCAAAATTCCAAATTTCAACAAATTTGGTTGATCGGAAGTACGACTTTATTGAACCTGGGATATCCTGGGATTTTTTCCATAAAGACACGAACTTTTTCATTACACTTAACTGTACATACAAAAGAACTACTTATCACTGTCATTTGAAACTTATATCCGCGAAAAGTGAATTTCAGACGGATTCTGAGGGGCTGGTAAATCAAGTCCATCAAAACATATTGAATTTTATTTAAATATTTAGTGAAAAGTATAAGTTTATAGAAAGTTTTCCCCAATTATAACTGTATTAATTTCAGTATCGGAAAGAAATTGGTATTTTCTATTTTCGAAAATTTGACATGATTGCAATACTTCGTGAAAAAAAAAAAATTAATTAATTAATAAATATTTTATAATAACATTTGCACAGAATTAAGCATATTATCAAGTTATTATATGTGATTATAACACAGAATTCACCTTACAATACGTAAGATTCAAATTGTATGAACTATATTACAACCATGATAAAAATCTCAATTAATAAATAATCCCAACAATAAAATATCATGCTAATTTTTTCATTAATGATTTGGAATATTGCTACTTATTATTATCATCATCACGAAACCAAGTTTCCCGTTATTTGTGTTGAAAAGAATATTTCGAAAATTGTTAACAATAAAAAAATTTTTTTAACATTTATATAATCACAAACAAAAAACAAACTTACCATTCAGTGTGCCAATGTGAGAAAAATTATGAAAACTGAGGTGTTATTTAAATAAACAATTTAAAAAAAAAAATGATATATTAAAATACAAATAAAAGCTAACTTGCCGGGAACCAAACTCTTGAAACGCAATTCGTTTTAAAATTAGTAATTATTTTAAACTTCTTTTATCACTGTGTACAATTAACACAACTAAACACTAATAATTATTAACTATTTTTGTCAAAAAAATAAAAACAATACCACAATATTATGAAAAAATATAACATTCAAACTATGTGCACTCCATTGATAAAAGTTGATGAGTGGCGAATAAAAAATGTAGTAGCTTTAAGTCTGTGTTTACTACTGGAGGAGAAGTCAGGGCTGCCAACCCTAACTGTTTATAAAACATGTAGACAGGAAAGAGAAGGATGAAATTATTGCAGCAGTTGCTTTTTTAGGGCCTCAGAGATAGATACTAGGCAACACTGTTCTTTTTCAAGGCAAATGTCAGGATTCATTTATTTTCAATAACACTTGGCTTTTATCTCTTTTTTTTAAATTTTTAAACGAAGAATAGCACTGTTTTATATTAACGTTCCATTTTTTTTTTTTAATATATACAATTTAGCATATACTTTGTTGATCGTTGATATATTTCTTATATATAAGAACTGTTTGAAAATATAACATCAGGTCTGTTGATAGATTAATAAAATGCCCTTAACAAATCTTAAAAAAAAAATCCTTACAAATTTTTATATTATTATTTGATTATAAATAAATATTTGCAGCAGCCCCTCCCCGCTGACGTTATTGTGTAGAAAATAAATAAATTAATAAATAAACTGCTGGCGTGAAACAGCCATATATATGACTTGAGATATGCAACTTTGTTACATAATATTATTATAGGTGGAGAACTTACGTTAGGTTTGTTGGTTCCTAGGACACAACAAGCCGCCTGAATTAGATTTCACTGAAAAACGCTATCATTATCTGAAAATACTAAAGTAATATGTTCGAGTAACTTAGAAAGAAGCGTATTTTTTTTTAATAACTATATATTCATTTTTACTAAGTATTGTAATCGTGTCAAATTTTCGATATAGAGTTTCACCGGAAATATCCGTTTTGAGGTCCCCTGAGTCCAAAAAATGGTTTTTAGTCAATGGTCTGTGTGTGTGTGTTTGTGTGTGTGTGTACGTGAACAGCATAGCTCAAAAACGAAAAACCGTAGAAAGTTGAAACTTGATATTACGTTTAGGTATCACCATGGGATATGACAGTACGTTATCTGTCAAAATTCCTCAACCGGAAGTAAACTTTACTAGTTGGATTTTTTACTTTTTTGCGATTTTCTCCAAAATGGCTCCGACGATTTTCTTTAAACTTGACACATCAACCATACATACCGAGAGCTACAACTTTTATTTGAAACATTTCTCCGCGAAAATGCATTTAAGGGTACTTTTGGGGAAGGGGTGGGGTTAGGTTTCCATCTAGTGCTATTTCCGTTTATTAGACAATTCTATCATCTAAATAATGTTAATTAGAATTAAATATGTTGTTGAAATTCAGAGTTTGAAAAAAATCAGATAACCGGAAGTGCGTTTACTTTACCACTTTACTAAATGATTTATTCCCTTTTTCGCAATTTTCTCAAAAATGGCTCCGACGATTTTTTTGAAACTTCGTATATAAACTAATCATGCAAATATCTACAACTTTTATTTATAACATTTCTCTGGGAAAATTCATTTAAGGGTACTTTGAGGGGAGTGGTGGGGTTATGTTTTTCTCTAAAGTGCTGTCACAGTTGATTACACAATTCTATCATCGAAACAAAATTAATTAGAAATAAATAGATACCCAAAATTCCGAGTTTTAAGAAATTTAGTAAACCGGAAGTGCGCTTTTACCGAACAGTTTTTTCAGTTTTCGACGAATTTCGTTAAATTTGATACACAAACTATAAAATTTGTCAATTATAATTTTGAGAACAGGAGTAAGAGAAAGTTGTGTGAGTGTTTCACACCAGTTTTTTTTTTTTTTTTAGTGTCTGTGGTAAGGGCCAAGCCCTATGCTATCTAAAACCCTTTCTATGCCTCTATAGTCGACCTTCAAGCAGTGTTCTCTTTTTAAAGGCAACACTGCCCATACCGCGTGAACTGTAGAGGCTCCTAGGATGAGAAAATCTAAGGGGAAGCAATGCTGGACTCGAACCCATGTCCTCCGTCTTGCTAGCTCTAAGATAATTTCGGCCTTCAAAAATAAATTTAAGTCATATGTTACTAAAATAAATTTTGACCGAAAAAATATTTCAATTAAAAGTGATAGGCTTATATATATTTGTGGTTAATACGCAAAGTTTAGAGAAAAACAACGAAGCTATTTCAACAAAGTTCTATTTATTCAAATAAAGTCGCATTTTAAGGAAATGACACATCATTTTGCTCACTATAAAAAAAATGTCTGATATTTCAAATCTCAGTGCAGTGTATTGTAATTTGATAGGATAATGTCATTATATAAGGTTATTTTACCGTATCCGTTTTTTTTTTTTTTTTTTTTATAATTTAAATCTCTTAATTACTTTTAACTTTTCATATGAATCTGTATTAATATCCGTAATAATTGTATTTTATTATAGAAAAAAACTCAAGATTGTATTTATACTATAATAGAAACTGTTATCATTATTATTTTACCATATTGTTTGTAACATTAAAGGAGTGTAATTGTTGTTTTTGTTTAGTTATAAAAATATATGTTTATATTTACTTCTATAATAATAATTTCTGCCGAGTTATTGCTTTTAGATGCAATGGACTTTATTATTAACAGGGAGAAAGGTTTTTAATCTTGATGGGATTAGTTTATACTTAATGCTGAAATTGTTGGATCTGCTCTTTATCAATCTCCTCATTTATGTTTACTCTGAATTAGAAACGAACTTCTTCAGTTTTGTTTTGTTTTTTTTTTAAATTATAAAAGTTTTGCGCTTTATGGTTACTGTTACACTGAATCTAAGTGAGGAAGATGTAATTCGCACAGTTACTCTGTCCATTGTCTTCATTAAATCACAACCGAGAAACTGGGAAGTTCATCAAAAGGCCAACTCTATGCCTACTTTTGAGCCAATAATGCCAGAGAAGATAGTTTTCTACGATTTCACTCACCTGAAAAGAACCAGGCATGTTCAACTGTTCATATCCGTATTTCAATCTCAACTGTTGTTTATTACAAGACTGTTTTGGCCTGTCATCGAAAAGATCTGCTGTGGGCCCACTTCCTAATTACACAGCACAAGGTATAATCAGACGGCGATTCGAAAAAGAAAATCATGTGGTGACAATTGATAAATTGAAGACGATTATGTTTCAGATGATATTAGAGTCACATTATATGAACTGGAAGGGTCACCCATGCTGTATAATGAAAAATGGAAACTTTGAGGAGAGTCTCTATGTTCTAAGCAATTCCTAGGTGGTCCTTAGCGATTTTCGTGTGGTCCGGGCCCGGTGCCCTAAAACTCAACGTCACGCAAAAGGAGAGATATGACTAATGAAATGTCATACTTGAAATAAATTATTGTCGATGAGAAGTGTAAGAATTAAAACAACAAAGAGAAAATCGATTGTTCCATACATTTTAAGAAAAATCTGGTGTGAAACACTCACACAACTTTCTTTTACTCCTGTTTTCAAAATTATAATTGACAAATGTTATATTTTGTGTACCAAATATAACGAATTCGTCGGAAACTGAAAAAACTTTTCATTAAAAGCGCATTTCCGGTTTACTAATTTTCTTGAAACTTGGAATTTTGGCCATCTATTTATGTCGAATTAATTTTGTTTGGATGATAGAATTATATAATCAACTATGATACCACTTTAAAGGAAGCTGTAACCCATACCCCCTCCCCTAAAAGTACAATTAAATGAAGATGTAGATCTTTGCATGTTTAGTTTATTTATGAAGTTTAAAGAAAATCGTCATTTAGTAAAGTGTTAAAACAAACGCACTTCTGGTTATTCGATTTCTTTCAAACTCGAAATTTCAACAACATTTTTCAACAGAATTGTCTAATAAAGTGAAATAGCAGTTAAGATGAAAAACCTAACCCCACCCCCCTCCCTCAGAAGTGCCCATAAATGAATTTTCCCGGAGAAATGTTTTAAAAATAAAAATTTTAACTCTTTGTATGTGTAATTGATACACCAAGTTTGAAGAAAATCATCGGAGCGATTTTTGAGAAAATAGCAAAAACGTTAAAAAAACGAACTCGTAAAGTGGTAGCTGCGGTTGAGGAAA
The DNA here is from genome assembly GCA_011037195.1 of Triatoma infestans. Lineage (NCBI taxonomy): Eukaryota > Metazoa > Arthropoda > Insecta > Hemiptera > Reduviidae > Triatoma > Triatoma infestans. The sequence goes on from JAAEAF010008059.1 coordinate 42,049, forward strand.
TTTGTCAGATAATGCATCGTCAGATCCTATGGTGATACCTAAACGTAATACCATGTTTCAACTTTCTACGGTTTTTCGTCTTTGAGCTATGCTGTTCACACACACCATTTGCTAGAAACCTTCTTTTTTTTTTGACTCAGGGGACCTCAAAACGTATATTTCCGGTATAAACTCAATATCGAAAATTTGACTCGTTTAAACACATCCTCTTACTATAAGCAAGAGAAAGTAAAAAAAAAAAAATCATATGATAGTCGAAACAATAACAGGGTCGGAACTTAGTACATATTTACACAATAATTTGAACCCTTTTAGCATTTGTTTGATGAATAATATCATTTGAAGGAATTTCGAATATGTTTCTGTGTGTGGAGGGGATACAAATAAACCGCAATTATAACGAGAATTCTGAAATAATTTAACGTTTTCGAAGAATCAGTAAGTAATTTATAATTTATATTACAGAACTTTAAGTTATACTACAGAAAATAATAATAAATAGTAATAATTTATAGAGATATCTGAAATGTGAACTGGTTACTGTATGTAATAAGGAATGAGTGATCGCGATATTTAATTAATTATCACTGAAACCACAGTGCAGTAACACTATCAAATTCCTTTTTTGTAAAAAAAAGAGTAAAAATCTGCATATTGATAATTAAAAATTCTTTAATTTGACTAAAAGCAAGTAAATATAACAATTTAAACAAGAACTGCTCTGCTCACCTGATCTGTTCTTGGGGTCCGAGGATGACATAGTTTTGCTGTCTTGTACCACGGTACCTTGGGGTACAACCCCCAGAGAGGAGACGTCCTGAAATCAAAATAACTCAATTAGGTTCTCAAATGAATTTAGAAATTAATGAAAGTAAGGTATATCCTTATTTACGAGGCGTACTTCATTTCTAAGCGAGCATACTTTACTTTTATTATTTATATTAATAATACAGCCATAACCGTAAACCCATACACCATATCCCGAGAATCGTTTTCAGTACTGCTTATACATTAATCTAAGCACCATGCTGGAGAGAACATGTTCAAACCATCATACTAAATATGGCGTCTGTTTCAAAATAATTTTTTATGAAATGAATTTCGTCAAAGTGCATTTATAAGTCATCAGCAAAACCAACAAAAATACAGAAGATTAAAAGTGATTTGTTGTTAGTATATTGATGTCTTATTAAATTATTAAAATGCTTATGTTGTGCTATATGTTCCAGCACGGATGTGTGCTTTCTTCAGTAGCTAAGTTGGGCTCTACCTCATATTGTTGTCTATAATATTTCTATGATTTTCATCCATCGTCAGAGTAAGGTTTCAATCAATTCGTGTCTTCAATTATATATTTATATAACAAACCGTACTCGCTGACTGTGGGAGGTTATAAGGTTATAGAAGTATACGTATGTATCGCGTATATTACAATAGAAAAGAACGAGCACAAATTATGGTTAAAATTTGATTATTAGTATATGATTAATAATATCTGTTGAAAAGCAATTTAACTCTAAAGATGGATGAAAATCCGAAATCGGTCAGAATCAATACAATGAAGCACGTTAAGTTCAGATAAAATCATAAGAGCATTGAGGATCCAACAACTTTCTATAATATTTGTATGAAGTTATTGTACTCTATTAATTAACGGTATAAATTAAATATAATTCATGATATTATTATCTAATTCTGCCTTAAATACTAATACAAATTTTCAATTAAGGATTACGAAGATTGTACTGTATGTATCGTTATCTAGTGCACAACTGTAGCACGCAAAAATTTTATTGAAAACGGCAAAAGCCAGCCAAAAAGTTTTTTTTTTGTATCTATTCATTTGCGAAAGCTGTATTTCAAAATTTAACAAATTATTTTATCCACAAAAATAATTTTTGAATAAAACTTAATAATGAGAAGAACAATATATTGTTATATTAAAAGTCTAATTATATCTATCTTCATTTGAACCTGATTTCAAAAAAACTAGAATCCATGAAACAAGTTGCTCAAGGATCACATTAATATTATTAAGAGCCACCATATTGAACTATTTGCATAAAAGATGAATAACTGTTTAATTTAAAGTTGATGAATAATTACTGTACTCGTACTTTCATTAAAAGTTAATGTAGTAACTTTTTTTTTTTAATATTATTTTTTATATGTACAAAAATTTGGCACGATTACAATACTCCCTCTTATTAATACATAGTAAGAGAAAGTAAAAAAGGAAACTGAAATAACTTGTAAAATAGAAAATAAAAGTCTATTAATGTCATTAGATTTATTGATTCATTTGATTATTTAGTTAAGCTATTTTTTAATTTTTTTTTACGGATAAGTGGTGGTAAGGGAAGGGGGACTCATGAATGAAAAGTCTAATCAAGAGGTACGAGAGAAAAATAAGGTTTGGGAAACACTGATCTTTATATCTTTGTTATCAGGATTTTATATTCATACGTCAGTACGGATTTTATATTCATTTTATTAACGTCCTCCCATAAAAACTGATAGAAAAAAAAATCGAACAATAATTACAAAGGTAGTATTTGGGTTTATTGTACGTACTATGTACATTATCAATAAAAATTTGGATTGTGGTGGTTGGTTCCGCAGAGCTGGGAAGCATCAGAGACCTTTTCCGTGGTAGCCTGCTTCATTTTATGGTCATCGACCGGTTTCGGGCGTCCGCCCATCTTCAGGATGCGTTTTTTTAGACAGTGTGACAACACAGACTCGCACAGAGCAAACTTAGTTTTACACTCAGAGTCTAAAAAACGCATCCTGAAGATGGGCGAACGCCAGAAACCGGTCGATGACCACAAAATGAAGCAGGCTACCACGGAAAATGTCTCTGAAAAATTTGGATGCTTGTCAATATTTATTTCATTAGCAAAGAGTGGAGTGACAGAAAAAAAATCGGGGACTGCTGTTATGGCTCTTCACAAAGTAAGCAAATCAGCTCCTCAGAAATTTTTGTAACACTTCATCGTTTTAGTATTAAATGTGTTTATTTATCGAACCATAAAATGGTACAGCGAGACCCTCTCTTTCAAGGAGATCGTCCCCGTTCCGGGCGCCATCATACAGTTTGTACAAAAACCGCGATTAAAGCTCTGGCATATCTTGGATCAGAAGAAACCTTCCTAGGAAAAAAAAAATCCTCTTAAACCTTCCTCTTCCTCTTAAACCTTTTAACAATTATATATATATATATAGGGTGACCAGAGTTATATGCTCCACCCACTTTTTTTTTAAACGGCGGGAAATTTCGAAAAAATAGAAAACACTCTAGCCTGCCTAGATGTTGACTTTGCCACCTAAGTGCTGCTACAAACAGAGCGTGGGAGTCCAGAGCTTTGGCTTGCCTATCCGTTGATGGTGCCCAGTTTGAAGAGCTTCTTTAAAGAAAAAATAAGGTAATTTTGACATTAAACTGAAATTTGTTTTTCATATTTTAAATTACCATAACTTTTGAAAAACCTAACCGATTTTAAAATTTTTTTTTTGTTTTTTTTTAGAAACTCAAGTACTATAAAAATATGCAAAAAAAAATATAATGTTCCATTTGAAAAAAAAAAGTTGGATGCTGTATCTCGGGATATTGGGGTATAAAAAAATGGATCAATCACTGAAAATAAACTAGACTAAAAATGATTAAATACGTGTTTTCTATTTTTTCGAAATTTCCCGCCGTTTAAAAAAAAAGTGGGTGGAGCCTATAACTCTGGTCACCCTGTATACAATCACAATTTTCTTTTAAGCTCATTTTTTTTGTATTTGTCCTAATATAGATATAGAGCTGATGGGGGATAAGTGCCTATTAATCTTATCATGTAGAGAAACTGATATTTATCACACACAGATCTTGTCTATTGACAAAATGATGGTCTACTAATAAATGTTGAGGGAGAAGAAAAATTTAACCGCTGTTTTTTCAAGTAGGATACAATGCACGCAGATCTAGGGAAGCAAATTATGTGACTGGTAGAATTGAAAAAAAGGCATATACGAGTTTCGTAATGATTTGGGTTGGAAGTGAGCTATCAGAGGACAAAAGAACATTTTTATGTAAATGATGTTAAAATCGTGTACGAAGAATTAATACGAGAATACTGTAGAACTTTTAAAACCATTATATCAAAATCTTTTCTCTCATTATTCATTAGGTATTTCAGCATTTGCCCATAAGGCGAGGTCCACCCCAAGAGAGGCTAAGACTGAATGATCCTGAGTTTATTAGTGCTGCAGATTGTGTCATGCTTATTCTCTTTGTTTCGATGTATCTGATAGCGGCACTCATTGAAGTTTTATCATTCCGGACATTATTAACGCATTGGACTGAAAAGTTGCAAGCCCGTTCATTGCTGTAGTACGACAATGCGAGGACATAGTCCGTTTATGTTTTAAAAGATTTGCGCTGAATAATGCTTCGATATCCAGTTTGGATTTCAAGTAAAGTGGTACTTCCGGTTCAGCAATTTTGACCAAAACCTGCAATTTTTCGTTTTTGAGTTATACCATACAGTCGCGCGAGCGCGCATACACTCTATTTACTGTTTATTCACTAGAAAAAGAGAGAGTCCATTTATAAAAACCACTTTTTCGGACTAAGGGGACATCAAACCATATATTTCCAGTGATTGACATGATTGCAATATATAAAAAATACAAAAAAAAAAATAATAATAACAGGTACGAAGTTAAAGTGGTCATTGTTCGGCATAAATCAACCCAAATTTAAATGAACCAAATGAAATATGTCCTGAAGTTTGTTGCATCAAATATAAAAAAATATGTGTGCACTATACAATAGTTCTGGTTAGTATAATAGAATTAAAATCGGCTGCATTAGCTTAATTCACTTGGGCAAATAAATTGTGGTAAAAGGTTCCTTTTTCTAAAATAATTATTTACCAATTGCATTTTCTAATTTCTATCCAGCTATGTTTAGGAATATTGCTATAAACTAAATATGATTAATAAATAAAGTATAACTATCCGTAAGAATTGGATAAAGTAGAAGAAAATATAATAATAACCAAAGTAGCTAAATATGAAATTTTCTTAATATAATTTGCTGAAATAAGTATTTATTTAGATTTGTGAATGAAAAATTGATGAAGGATTACAGAATATATTTACATATTAAAGGAAGTAGTTAAATTTTTAACGTTTTAATATCACTTGAAAGTTTTTTTTTTTTTTTTTTTTTTTTTTTTTTTAGATAACCTTCATTCAGCATGCTCCATATAAATATTAAAAGCCATGCGATACAAAATATACTGTAACATGTCAAAATATTCAATGCAAATAATAGAAAACAAACAGAAAATTATGCACTAATCAAATGATCCAATTACGAAATAAAATGAACAAAATGGACAAAGAATTACTAAAACAATGATAAAGGAAGTGAAAAGAAGGAAAAATTGTTAAGAGTATTAATTTGTCAAAATTCAGTGCACTAATGCACTTTATAAAATAGTCAACATATTCTTGTTTCACTAAATATTCATAGGCTGTGGCTAGGGGATACTAGAGGTTAACCAGAGATGCAATGAATACCGCAAGCTCCCTTTCAAATAACACGTGGTCCCCAGTCTGCTCAGAAACACAATTACATGGGCAGGTGGCAGAATTTAGGATGATGAATTGGCTAAGGTAAGCGAGGTTTCTCCCTTGTCCAGAAAGAACATGAGTGGTTTTGTAATTTATCACAAATCCTTAAATCAATTCTGGCGTTGATGGGGGGAGAAAAGTCTTCATATAGGCACCCTCTGGTAAAGTGGCTGCCCATATTGCTTCCCAGCTCTGCAAACAGGATTCTCTTAAACTTCTTTTGAGGTAACTACTAAGTGCAGCCGAGTAGACTAACGGAAATTCCATGTCTTGTGAGGTTTGTTTAGCTAGCATGTCTGCTCGTTCATTTCATTCCTGGACGATATGCGCCTTTACCCAGAAGAAACTCAATTTAAACTATCGCCGATGAAGATCCTTACAGACTCGCCTCATTTCCTCTACCAGCAGCATATGACTAATTCTAATTTTTTAAAAGACTTAAGACAACTTGAGTATCGGTTTTAATTATTACATTTTTAGGAACTGGTACGTTCCCAGTGGTAAATGTGCCCGCAGTTACGTATATGGAAGAATGTCCAACGGCTGTATCTTGTGTTGGAGCCACTTGTAACATTGCCAGTTGCTCTGCCTGATTGTTATTGCAATACTCGTTCAAACAGTAAAGCTGTCCGTCATCATATTGTTCTTGAAATATACCACAAAGGCACTGCCAATCTGTTCTTTGTAACGGTTGACACCATGAGTGCCTCGGCCATCGTCTATTTCTTCTTCTTCAATTGAAAATACGGTCATATCTGCAGAGTGTAGCCATTTTGAGGGACGGCTGCATTCTTATTTGACTCTCCAAATTCACTGTCCACTCTATATCGAGCCCCTTTTCTATCAGAAATCCAAAACCTTCAAATAAATAGGAATTCACATTGGCTAAAGTACAGCAGGCTTCATAGGATATGGTCCGAAAAACCTTATCTCTTTAGCCTGCACTCTGACAAATCGAACTGGAATATATTGCCTCTTAAGATCATCATACCAAGCAGGGGCTGAATATTTTTAAGGGGTACTAAGGCACTCTCATAATTTAGGCGAAGAGCATCTGATCTCACTCCCCAATAAACTTTGGCTGAGCGAGACAAAGTGTTAATTAATTGCAACATTTTTGGTATGATTATTACAAGAAAAATCAGAGTCAGAAATGACTCCCAGATATTTTATCTCATTTTTAGCCTGCAGCGTTTGATCGCCCAAAAGAGTAATAACATTTTTATTAAGATTTGCGAGAAATCGGTAACAGTTCACATTTTGCTGTATTATTAAAAACTACCTTATTTCTATTGGACCATTCTTCGACCATTAGTAAGCACAAGTTACCCAGATATTGTGCTTCGATGATCGCTCTGCCCCGGACGCTAATTAACAAATCATCTGCAAATGATACAACTGAATTGCCGGGAAGATATTATACTCTTTTTAATTATTCATCGTAATGAATTAATCAGAACCTAGGTCTCTTGTTGGCAAACTTGAGTCATTTTTCTAATTACATGTACTATATTGGTCTTGAAACCTGCTATTATATTAGAGAAATAGTCTGCAATTAACCGAGACAAAGTTCTAGGGTACTGGAAGTTTTGTAACTGAGTTAAAATGGAGGGCCATCACCAGGCAGCATCATCAAAAATGCCCTTTACTTCCAAGGAAATCATCAAAATCGAGGCCAATATTTCTTTGTTAGTTCAGCTGCTAATTAATTTTTACAATTTACTTTAATTTCTTCCAAAATTTTAACAATATGATCTACCCGATTAGATTCAATCAAAACACGACCATGATTTATTATTTGTTAATTTAGTTGCACCAATTTTAATAGAATAAGGGTTTACCTTAACTTTTCAGTATAGTTTTTGTTTCTTCACGGCTAATATCATTTTTTGGTTTAAACACGGCTTTAAATGTATTTCTAGAAATGTTACTTAAAGTCTTATTTAGTTTTGTTTTTCCTTTCGATACAATTACTGAGAAACTTCTATTCTTTATAAACCTGTAACCCAGTCGGTTCGGTCGGTCATTATTTATTTTGTAATTCTTTCTTTAAACTTTTTAAAAAGCACAATCTAAAAATTAAGCGATATTAATATAGAGACTCTATAAGCACTTTTTAAGTTTCCACTTTTTGACTGAAATAAGATCATTCACTGCCCTCTGAAATAATTCGTTATCACTTAGGGACGCCATTTTTCCTATCACTAGTACTGTAAAAGCCAAACTCATAATTACAAAAATTTTAATAGCAAAATGTAGAAAAATTAAAAATGAATTCAAAATTTCTCAACTTAGAATTATGTTTGGTTAAAAAAAAAAAAAAAAAGCTGCTACCGATTTTTCACGAAAGAGTCGAACACTGAAAATGTTTTATTGTTGGTGTATAGCTGTTATAAACAGAAAAAAGACATATATGTTTATCAATTAAAATGTACAAGTTTATTTTAATTCTTTTGTTGTACATTTGCTTGTTCGTACATAGAACAGAATTATGGTAACTAAAATACCTTATAAAATTGTGACAGACAAGTTTATGGAGATCAAGGACAAATACAGTGTTTACTTTATTGTCATTAAAGACGCATCAGATTTATTATACATATCAAATGTCTCTTTCATGTTTGTTATTTGCTTTTTTCTTTAATTTTTGTTTTTCCATTTTTTGCGCAACGTGTACTGTTTGCCTTGCTTCGACGTGCACTCGATTTATTAATGTTTAATATTACTTTATTTAGTATACGTGGGGTAATTGAAACTATATGCTCTAATAAGAATCAATCCACCACATTAGTTGCCTAACCTAAATTAAAATCTGTCTACTTACAATTAAAAATGATCACACGTGTTCCAAAGTGACAAAACCGGCACAGACCATCCCCTCCAAAGCATATTGGCGTGGAAGATATCCCCGGAACTTTGCCACCCTGCCCTGAGGTTGACACCCCAACCTCATTCACACGTACAATACAGAAAGTTTTGGTGGAGGTTTATTAGTGGCCAAAGGACCAGCGAAAAGGTTTATTAGAATATTAGCGGAGAGGATTACGGCAAGTCTGCTAAACAGGGCCGCGTAGCCTTAAGGATTATGATCTTATTTGTTAATTCGCGCACTGTAGACCCAGGAAGCAAGTGGAACCTATTGAGGAGCCTAGCCAATAGTGGTCACTGCAGGCTTTGCTAGATAGAAGAAGAGAACGCCACTCAATACCTTCTGCGATTATTGTGGGGCTTGGCAAAAGTGAAATTCTCTAAATGGGCGATCAATCAAAGCAGCTAAGGGGCCTGCTTGTAAACACCAGACTTACGCTTATTCACTGAGATAGCATTTTCACATGGATAGCGTTACTGATCCGTTAGGTCTACTCCACATGCACTTTTCTATTCTACAAGTTAAGAAGACTTACTAAACATAGGAAAGTTGCGAGAATGAATGAAATAAACAATGGATTCCATATGAAAAAAACGATAATATTGTTACCGTTAAATCTTAAGCAATTATTGATTAACATGGAATACAATCTCAATTACAAAAAATTTAGAAAATCCAAATTGACACAATTTGTTCTTTAAATTTCAGCTTTAGTCAATAGTAAAAATAATAAATCAGCAATATGTTTAAAAATTATTTGAGAAAATAGATAGAATAAGAACTATAACGAGGTTAGTACAATAGTTAGGCACGATGTTGAAAGTTCAAGGTGAACTATGCCTCACTTATATTGAAGAGGAAACATCCGGTGTGCTGACAGCAACATACTGAATATCATTCTTTGTTGCAGTATTGCTAATTATTTTGGTAACAGTAGAAAAAGAATAACAAACAACTCATTCGTACAACGTGTAAGACAGAAACATGTATTTTTTTACTGTCATTAGAAAGCCCATATTAGATTTTTAACAATTTTCATCCATCTTGATAGTAGTTGCTAGTAACATTCTTAAATATTTCCAGCGTATAAATGAACAGATTAAGAAAATAAATGGATTATGAAACGTTTATTTAAACAAATATACAGAGAATTTTTTTTTTTTTTTTTACTAATATGTATCTAATCTCACATTTTTATCATCATATAAAAATGCACAAAATGGTACAATATAAATCACAAAATAGTAAGAACGAATTCTGCCCGCAAAGGGTATCTAAACTCACTACACAAATTAGGGTCTCCGTCCCTAATTAACTGGCGTAAGCAAAAGGAGAAGGCAAGGATGAGCTCAGTGGTACGTAGCTCGCGGAGGTCCCGGGTTCAAATCCAGCATGCAGCGTTTTTTTTTCTGGATTTTTTTAAGGTGCACACCAGCTATGGTCCTTTGCACCTGTTTCTAATTTGTAAGCACTCATCCGGGATGCGTATCCATACACACCAGTCTAACAATTTCTACAACAAACCCACAATCTAGGTCTAATAATATTCCTCTACTCCCTTATGTCACTTATAAAATAAATACCTATACATAAGACACCAGCAAACAACTAAACACATACATATGTACAGCTAGTTTCACAACAAATGAAATAGATGAACCTCCCTAAGATATTCGAAAGTCTTATTGATATTGCCCTCATTGTCTCCTAATACATCTGTAAGACTGGTCGGCAAATTTACCTTTCCCCGCGCGTTTACATATTTCGAACATTCCAATAGAATATGCGGGATCGTTAATGTCGTATTGCAAGCGCTGCATACCGGCTGAGGTTCTCTTCGGAATATGTGGCTGTGTGTCAACATGGTGTGACCGAGTCTCATTCTCGCTAGAACAACTTCTTCTCGCCGAGACTCTCGATTTGAGGTTGACCATTTCTTTGTGGTACCTTTGATTGATATTCCTTTGTTTATTTGACAGCTGCACTGATTGCCATTCCTTTTCCCAGTTGGAAAGATTTTGTTTTTTTAGAAAAGCTTTCCAATCGCTGCAAGGACACTTTCGGCTCTACAATTCATTGATGCCGCTTCTTTAGCAGCTTCGTCGGCAAATTCGTTATCTCTTACCCTCACATGACCGGGAATCCAAATAAAGGAGACTTCTTTATTTTCTCGCAGGCATAGTTCCAAGAGCGTATGTATGCATTGAATCAACAAACTATCGGAGTCCCGATTGCCTATCATTTCCAGTGAGCTCCTTGAATCGGAGCAAATAATATATTTCTTAGAGGTTCATTGTAGTTCCGAATATCTTCTAGGGCTTTGTACACAGCGAATAACTCGGCTGTAGATATGCTTGAGATATTGCTTAATGGGAAGTTGTACAGCCTCTCATTCATGACGAAAGCTGCTCCTATTCCATTTATCGCCTTTGACCCGTCGGTGAATATTTTAATATAATTTGTATATTTAAGCAGTAGTCGCTCTTGTAGGAGGTTCCTATATACGTAGTTCGAGTTCTATTTCTAATATTTGCCTAGTGTGCCGTCAAACTTAAGCCCATTCAGTGTCCAGTTCTATTTTTGGAGAGATAGAACATACAGGCATGGGAATGGATACATTGTTTAGCAAACAGAAATTTTTAAAACGTATGTCCAAAGGTAAAGTGCTTGTATTTGTCCTAGCGTATAAATGTTCAAATTGAGGATTGTAAATGAATTTATAGGCGACATGATTTTTTAACGGCAACAACCTTGACACAGCATTGATTTTTCTTTTCCTAGGAGCCTCTATAGCTCACTGTCCGGTGATGGGCAGTGTTGTCTATAGCTACAGAACACTGCTTAGAAGCAGGCAGTGAACTGAGAAGGCTCTGGGAAATCACAATAGATCTTTGAGGTCACAATGTAAAAATCTATTTTATAATTTCATATCTAAAATAATAATTTTTAGACCCTTTAGGAAAATACAAACAGTAAAATATATAATTCTCTAAGAACTCAAGACCAATATACAACAAATATCGTCGATTATGTTAGTTCTGGTAATGGATGTCTGAAAAGTCTCTTGCGCCCTCACACCATTATTCTCAATCATTTCTAAGTACTTAAGATTACAAAAGAAATAAATAATAATTTCACATGGCAAGATGGCAGTTTCAAATCACTCACTCTACTTTCTCTTAATGCAATTTTATACAGTTATAATAGGCACATCTTCTTTAAACTTGGAATTTTTACTAAATTTAACTGATTTAATGTTGCATGTACAGCTGGGAAAAACCTAAATAAAAAATTTAATTGAGGGTATCGCTCCTTCAGGATCTACCTAAAAATCTACTAGAAAAAATGCTTCAAACAAAAGTTATCACTTTTGTTAGGTCCTATATATTTGTAGTTAGCATATCAACTTCAAAGAAAAGCACTACTATCCTTATTAAGAAAATAACGTTGCTATCCATATAAATAACGTTTAGCGAAGGTCGCATTTCGCTGAATCGATTTTCTAATTACATTTAATTCCTACAATGAATGGAATGAATAAAATGACCGTTTTTTTAATAAAAAGGAATTTTTTTTTATGCATTTTTACTTTCTCTTACTCCTATTTAGGAGGAAGTATTGTAATCGTGTCAAATTTTCGATATCGAAAATTCTCGATATCATTATTATATTATTATGCACCGGAAATATCCGTTTCGAAGTCCCCTGAGTCCAAAAAAGTGGTTTTTAGCAAATGGTCTGTATGTGTGTGTGTGTATGTGAACAGCATAGCTCAATAATGAAAAATCGCAGAAAGTTGAAACTTGATATTCCGTTTAGGTATCACCATGGGATCCTGATTATACCTTATCTGTCAAAATTCCCCAACCGGTTTTTTTACTTTTTTGCGTTTATCTCAAAAAATGGCTCCGACGATTTTCTTCAAACTTGATACATCAACTACGCGTACAACGAGCTACTACAACTTTTATTTGAAACATTTCTCTGGGAAAATTCATTTAAGGGTAGTTATGAGCGATGGGTGGGGTTAGGTTTTCATCTATAGAGATGTGCTATTTCAGTTTATTAGAGAGTTCTGCCATCTGAATAATATTAATTAGAATTGGATATGTTGTTGAAATTCCGAGTTTGAAAAAAAATCGGATAACCAGAAGTGCGTTTACTTTACCACTTTACTAAATGATTTTTTTTCACTTTTTCGGGATTTTCTCAAAAATGGCTCCGACGATATTCTTGAAACATCGTGTATAAACCAAACATGCTATGATCTACATCTTTTATTAAAAACATTTCTCTGGGAAAATTCATTTAAGGGCACTTCAGGGGGAGGGGTGGGGTTACAGCTTCCTCTAAATTGCTATCATAGTTGATTATACAATTCTATCATCCAAAGAAAATTAAGTAGAAATAAATAAATGGCCAAAAATCCGAGTTTCAAGGAAATTAGTAAAACGGAAGTGCGCTTTTACTGAACAGTTTTTTCAGTTTTCGACGATTTTCATTAAATTTGGTATACAAACTATAAAATTTGTCAATTATAATTTTTGAGAACTGGAGTAAGAGGAAGTTGTGTGAGTGTTTTACACCAGATTTTTTATTAATATTCAAAATATAGCCCATTGTGCTTGATATTGTAATCCATCTTTTTGCAACTGATGAATGCCACGCTAATACCATCCTTAGCAGTTATTTAATAACTTCAGCGGAGTTATTTAAATTTTCTCCCGCAAGGAAAGTATGTCATGGACCGAAACAAATGATAGATGGATGGTGTTAAGTCTGGACTAGAGAATGTGTGTAAAATAAGTACAATGCCATTAAGTTCTTCAATTTTTTTTTCTTTAGTTTGACGGGAAGTGTGTGGTCGATCGTTATCCTGCTGTAATAAAGGCGACTCACCAAAGTTGGATAAAGCTGGACAATTTTTTTGAGTGCATTTCTATCTAGTTGTAGGCAGTAAAGGTTCCAGGAATCCATAGAAAATTTATCGGGAACAGATTCGTGATAAATTATTCCATCTTAGTTCCAGGAATCGCACACAACATCGAGTTTTTCGCAAATTGTTTTGAACCAATCGGAAATGGATTTAATCGCGATCCAGCCCCCATGGTCTACCTGTCTTAGGACTTCTCGTCACATGACATTTCTATTGTAGAAGCGCATATCAGATAGATTTTTTTAAGAGACGTTGGCAAGTTCATGGTATGTTCTTGCAGCTCTATCTATATATCCTTTTTATCTTTCCCAGAGTAAGGAGATGACGGCTAGTGGTGTCTTTCGACATTGGTAATTATGCATCATGTGCACGGGTACTTGTAGTTTCGTTTGACCAGACAGCTTCCCGTACAGCCTTATCAACGTCATAATGGCTGCCCTAAACCTGCATTTCTTTTTAAGGTTGATTAAAGGGTTGACAATTAAATTTTTCAAACCAACGCCAGCCAATGTGTTGCGCTGATCATGGAGGATATGTTCACTTTCGATTCACATAGAGCACGCGTATTTTCAGCAGCTGTGCACTGTTTCTTCTTTCAGTAGTAACCTAAAATTACTAACATATCACAAGATATAGTCATTGTATTCTAAAAACGCACAGATATGAACTATTTGATGGGGACATAATATGTAACTCTACAGAGTCTAAAGATATAATATCTTATTTGTAAATATCAGACGTATGTGGTAAAACCAGTTGCAACACTGTACATCACAGGACAGTAAGTTGTAGAGGCTTCTAGGAAGAGAAAATTAAGGGCAGCCTGCTGGATTCGAACCCCGGATCTCCGCGTTGGTAGGCCAGCGCGCTACCAACCACTGAGCTAATCCGTTCCTTCTCCCTTGGCTTACGCCAATTAACTACGGAGGAGATCCTAGTTTGTGTACTGCCCTTGCGGACTAACTTCGTTGTATCAAATCATTATTTATTCATAAGTTAAATGTGAATGTTGTGGTTGTTGGTTCCGCAGAGCTGGAAAGCATCAGAGACATTTTCCTTCATTTTGTGGTCATCGACCGGTTTCGGGGGTTCGCCCATCTTCAGGATACGTTTTTTCAGACAGTGTGACAACACAGACTTGCACAGAGTAAATTCACTTTTACCCAGCTGACCATACTCCTTGACCTAATTTAAGAGTTTAATTTTAAATACAGTTAAAAAACACCAGTCAGTGTGTAGAACTGAATTTACTCTGTGCAAGTCTGTGTTGTCACACTGTCTGAAAAATGCATCCTGATTATGGGCGAACGCTCGAAACCGGTTGATGACCACAAAATGAAGCAAGCTACTACGGAAAATGTCTCTTAAATGAGAATCTACACTTTTTTTACAAAGATTTTTAAAATAAAAAAACAATTAAGTTAATTTTTTTTAACTTTAAATAATATTGGAAATAATAAATATATTGAACAATTCCATCTATTTAATTTTTATAAATTATTTATTCATTCATTTTTTGCACGATTCCAGTCAGTGTTTGACTTTGAGGCGGAGGTGAGTCAATGCGCTGTGAGGTTGGACATGAGTCAGGAGTACCACACGAGCGTCAAAAAATTGAGGCAGACATTGCGGGAGAATGCGTTCGAGGAATGGACTCGGTGCAAGTGGCAGGGTATCGGGGCTCAACATTTTAGGGATGCGCCTAAACTGAATAAATTCCTCTTCGATAAACGAATATTGACAGGTTCGGAGTGGATAAACGCCATAAAATTGAATTCTAACTACGCACCACTTCGTGGTGTTCCTGGTGCCAGTGGACAAATGGTGGGAGAAGTTGGGACCCTCTGCCGCAAGTGTGGCAGGGAGACGGAAACTCCAGCTCATGTGCTGGGAAAATGCCCATTTAACTCCCTCCTTATCACTCGACGCCACCATAAGGTCAAGCACGAGTTAATTCGGCTCCTGAAGGAAAAAGGATATACGTGCTTTGAGGAAGTTTATTGCATCGACTCAGCGGGATCGACGAGGTATGCCGATATAGTCGCCCTTCATGACCGCGACAGATTGGCTCTAGTCCTCGACCCGACCGTGAGATTCGACAGCAATGACCCGGACCAGGCGGAGAAGGTGGACTTGGAAAAAAAATGTATATATGAGAGTTGTGTCCCCTTCTTGAAAGAGAGGTTCCATGACTTCGGTGACCGAGAGTTTCGAGTTCGGGGTCTCTGGTTCGGTGCCTGAGGTGTCATCCCTAAGCTGACTTTCAGCTTCCTTCAGGAGCTAGGGATTGATCTGAGGGAGTTGGAGGCCTTGGCGGAGTCTATCATTGTGGACTCGATTGGCATTATCCACCACCACATCTACGGGACATGAGTTTGATTGTTATGCCCGCTTATTTGTTGGTATTGTATGATTATGATATGTTATTATTCTGATTTGGATGTTTCAGTTGCTAGTTTGGTTTATTTTATTTTATTTTATTTTGTTGACATATTATATTAGTGTTAGGAACGATTTTCTTTTTTTTTTGCCTGACGAATTGAGGATCTCTCAATAGTGTAGTATTGGTTTTGACTTCTTTTTTTCCACTTTATCTTATTGACTGATTGGTACGCTGTGTGACTAGCAACCCGATCTATTTGGGCAGCACCCTTTGTATTGCAAATATTTGCATTAAAGTGTTTCTCTCTCTCTCTCATTGCTGTTACTTTTCGATATTTTGTGAATGAATGAATGATGTATATTTCATATTAAATTCAAATTACATGAAAAGAAATTTACATTCAATACTTTAGGAATAGGATTATAAAATATAAGAAGAATACAAATAAATTGAAAAAAAAAAATAGATATAATCAATGTTTCTTTTCAAATTAAATAAAAATTTTCACATCTTGGCCAATGGCTTGTAGGCCGTGTCTGTTCGAGTCCTTATTTTGTATATTACCACAATACCAAGTTAATTGATTTCTATCATTATTATATTATTATTTGTTTATTTTTATTCCCTTTGTTTTGTTTAAATATATAGTCGCTCTGTAGGATTTTCAAGGTTAAAACAAAAATTAAAAAACATATATAACACACAAATTTCTAAAAAGCTAACTTATTCAAACTCCAGAAGACCTCAAAACATTTTGGAAACAACGAAAAAATTTCAAAAATTTGTTCACAATACTTCCAATCATCAGCAATAAGAGAAAGTAAAAAGTCGATGCGAATCTTTCTCAAGACTTTCTCTTGCGGCATTTCTCTTTTCCTAACTGACAAATTTTCTTCAAACTTAGATTTGATAGAAATATTTAATTACCCTTAATACTATATGGTGGCGGAAACGATGAGTGGAATCTAATTTTTATAGCACTTCTTAATATACATTATGAATTTTCCCCAAAAAACTCAATAAAATCAAAATAATACACATTCCGATACTTGCTTTGTTTGTATAAAACAAATTTACAGATAGACGTTGGACTCGTTGAAATAAAAATTTCAATGATAGAACATTTTTAATGATAGACAAATAAATGTTTCAAGTTATTAATTAATATTCACAAGAGGATGAATGTTAGAAATAAGTGCAATGACGTCAAGTTCCCACGCCAGTTATAAACGAACTAACTAACATAAGCATATTTCAATAGCGCTATGATAATCAACATTCAGCGTTTATTATAATCTATTCTGTTTATTTCTAAACGTATACTTGTTTTCATTTATTTTCGCACTAATTTCATATCTAAAGTAAAATTAAAGGTAATAAAAGAATTTAATGACACTAATAAATACAAGAGCTATAATAATATACCTTATAGTATGAATGTTCGTGATTGTTGAATGAAAAGAAAAAAAAACCACTATAATTCACACATGGTTTTAGTCATCTTACAAATAGTCTGAGAGATAGTAAAAGGCAGAGGTAGAGGTGAATAGAGAGAGAGAAAGTGTTGGCAAACGGTGGTTTCTTGATATCATGCTTGTTAGAACTTTTGTGTGTTCTGCGTGACAGTTTATTCGTGGAATACTTTTCGTAAGCTATTTTAAGACTTACTTGGAATGACCGGTCTTGCTTGTCTTGAAATTAATCTAGTTTTTCGAATTTGGCCTATTTTTAAACAAATTAATGGGATGTTTGCGCGGTGCTTGTGTTGTAATCTTGTTATGGCGATGGCGAAAAGTTATAACGTATTCGGAGACACTACTGTTTTGCGTAGCGAAAACTCTGGTTGTGGTGGTTGGTTCCGCAAAGCTGGAAAGCATCAGAGACATTTTCCGTGGTAGCCTGCTTCATTTTGTGGTCATCGACCGGTTTCGGGCGTTCGCCCATCTTCAGGATGTGCTTCAGATGTGCTTCCCTTCAGATAAATATAAACTGAATTTGCTCTGTGCAAGTCTGTGTTATCACACTGTCTGACAAACGCAAAGCTGGAAATGGGCGAACGCCCGAAACCGGTCGATGACCACAAAATGAAGCAGGCTACCATGGAAAATGCCTCTGAAAACTCTTACGATATGCTTTCATTTGCTTTCATTTGGCTGGAAATAACCGAGACGATCTCGAAAGCGTCAATGGAGTAAAATTCTAAAAGTTTTCTACAAAACTAATTTAGTTCTATTGGTTCAATTTTTTCGCCTTAAGGGTGGGTTAAGGCAAATTAGGATATGTTAGCATATAATTTCTAGGGTTGCTTTATTATTCCTAGAAACTAAGATCCTTTAAAGGTTAGGGTAATTCTTTTAAACCAGTGCTTTTTAGCGCCCTTTATCTTTAACATTCCTTTCATTTATTATCAGCTCTGTTTTACAACTAATGACTAAAGTATTTTCCATTGTTATAAACACAAAATCCTTTCTTTATATTTGAAAATATTAATCCTAAAAATCAATCATTCCTTTCTCTCAAAATCCTAGAAAAGGAAAATAATATATACGCCATAAAGAAAAAATAAATTCTCCGAAACTAGTGCGCTTAATGACTGCAAAATTTCTCCCTCTACACGTTATCATCAAGGGTCATAGCTATGTACTGGAATATTTCTTTTTCAATTTAATCACAAAGGACGTGTGATTACAATACGTCACTTTTGTGTAATTCTGTAATTCGACAGTTAAATATAAAAATATCTATCCAAATTATCTAATTTAAAAAAATTACCTTCATAACAAAAAATAATCACGAGTAATATTTTGTTGGATAAATATAGCAATATTCAACTAATATGAATACATAATTTAATAAATACATTTCATTAATAAAAGAAAAAATGTATTTTAAACATTAGTAGCTACAAATTCCAGATATTGCTCGGACTTAATAGCATAAAGGCTGATAATAATCTGAACAATATTTTTTTTTAAAGTTACGGGTTTTTTAAAAGAGAAAAAGTTAGCCTATTTTTTTTAATTTTCCTTTAGTATTTTGGCTGCTTTAGTGGAAGAACGAAATGGTCAAATAATAGTTTTGGAAAATAGTTTAGTAAAATAATTTTGTGAAAATTAGCTAGTTCAAATAGTGTATTTTAGTGATGGGGATAGAGCCAGATACTACAATCTAGGTCAATGCAAACCAAGAGACAAAGGGCAAGCAACAGTTAGGGTAAAACAATAAAACTCCCTCCACACATACCAGCATTATTTAAAAGGATTTGAACTATGAAGAGAAGATATTCCTTCAAAACAGTCTAAAACATACATTCAAACCAGAACACTTGCTTCAGGAATCGCTCTCTTAAATTCAGTGCCAGTTGATAGTGATTTGCCTTTATTCTAGATAAACATCTGATTTATTAAGATATAGTTGTGATATTGTAAAGTACTTAAATTTGCTTAGAGAATAATATATTTATTTTAAAAACCAGTGGTGCTCTCTTGATTATTACTAATACTTCTCTCTTAAACATATATATACTTACAAGCCCCTTTACTAAACCGCTCGTGCTACACCAACTACTACCAACCACAAACACACAACAACTCAACACAACAAATACATTTCACTACCCTTAAAAATAAAAAAAATAAATATCTAAAAACTGGGCCATTGAAGAAGTAACTTATTCATCAAAATTTAATTTTAATCTGATTTTTTGTATTTATTTTTATAAATAGTCTGAATTCCACTAGACAACTATTTAGTAATTCTATCCGATTATCTGTGTTGAAATGCATTGTCAATAATTAAAAAAACAATACCAGCACTTCCAATTAACAATAATTTAGTCATATCACTCATTAAGTATATCTGATCAATGATACTATATTTCCTAGAAAAAATACCAACCTAAGAAAGTTGAAGATTCAACTATTTCCATACAATACAAAGATGTGAACATGGTTTGCCTAAACAAGAAGAACACATATTTAGGAGGAAATTATTGTATAGCACTGAACAGAAAAGAGTCTAGAAAATAAAAATGAAAGGTTTATAATAAAAAATATTTTAATTTGCTTTAATTAAAGTATTTTTTCACTCACGAAAATA
>JAAEAF010008061.1:0-17495 GCA_011037195.1 Triatoma infestans
CTACAACTTTTATTTAAAACATTTCTCCGGGAAAATGCAATGAAGGGCACTTTTGGGGGAGGGGTGGAGTTAGGTTTTCTTGTAAAGTGCTATTACAGTTCTGTCATCTAAATAATGTGAATTAGAATTAAATATGTTGTTGAAATTCCGAGTTTGAAAAAAATTGGATAACCGGAAGTGCGTTTACTTTACCACTTTATTAAATGATTTATTCTCTTTTTCGCAATTTTCTCAAAAATGGCTTCGACGATTTTTTTGAAACTTCATATATAAATTAAACATGCAAAGATTTACATCTTTTATTTAAAACATTTCTTTGGGAAAATTCTTTTAAGGGCACTTTTAGGGGAGGGGTGGGGTTATGTTTTTCTCTAAAGTGCTATCATAGTTGATTATACAATTCTATCATCCAAACATAATTAATTAGAAATAAATAGATGGCTGAAATTCAGTTTCAAGAAAATTAGTAAACTGGAAGTGCGCATTTACTGAACAGTTTTTTCAGTTTTCGACGAATTTCATTCAAATTTGGTACACAAACTATGAAATTTGTCAATTATAATTTTGAGAACTGGAGTAAGAGAAAGTTGTGTGAGTGTTTCACACCAGATTTTTTTTTTTTAATTCAAATTTCACGCCGTTTTTCTCTTCTCTCCTGCTTTGGTTTCGCAGTTATTTATTTGGGAGGACCCAGAGTTAAGCTTAAGTCTGTTATGTTTCTTACTTTTTCTGTCTTCTCAGGGTTCCCAACTGGGACCTCTTTTGTTTAATTTATTTATTAATGACATAAAACTCGTCTTCATGATGTTCCTTTTTTGTTATTTACGGATGACCTAATATTATTTTTGGCAATCTCGTCTTTTCAAGAATGTAGCCTCTTGCAACATGCATTGGACTCCTTATCTCATTGGTGCCTTGAGAACTGTTTAGAACTGAACTTGTCCAAGTGTAGTGTGATTTCCTTCACTCGGCAATGTACTCCTATAACTTGGAATTATACCCTAAATGGTTCTACACTTTGTAGGGTATCATCTTTGAAAGACTTAGGCGTAACCTTAAACACTAAATTGGATTTCGTTGATATATAAACAAGGTCAAAAGCAAATCGTTGCAAATGCTTGGATTTGTCTCAGAAACATGAGGAATTTTTCTGACAGTCGTTCTTATGTTACTCTGTATAAGTCCCTCGTAAGACCTCATCTTGAATATGGTTCAATAATATGGAGTCCATTTTGTTGCAAGGTGCATAGGGCTACTATTGAGTCTATTCAGAACAAGTTCCTTCGGTGGTTGGCATTTCGTTTAAAGATTCCTAAAGAAAACACTATCTATCCTGATTTTCAGCTATCTCTCAATATGCCTCCTTTGTCAGCCAGGAGAGATTATTATGATCTCTCTTTCCTATGTAAACTTCTCCATTCTCAAATAGACAGTCCTCACCTTCTTTCTTTAATCTCTTTAAATATCCCTTCTCACTCTACAAGAAAATCTTTTCCTTCTAATATACCTTACTGCAAGTATAATTATATCTTCCATTCCCCTGCCTATCGGATGATGCGGGCAGCAAACCAGATTAACTTGGATATGTTTAATATGGACATTCCAGAATTTATTAATAAAGTTTAAAGTATGTTATACTCTTGATTAATCAAATATTAGACAATAAGAACATTTTACTTAGAATAAAATTTAACCTATTATTTGTTTTTATATGGTTTTTGTATAGTATTTGTGTAATTATAGTATTTATATTTATATTTTTATAGTATTTGTGCAGTATTTTTATAGTTCATATTGTGAAAAGCTGTTTTTTTTTTATATATAATTTATATATTTTTAGCTTAAACTTGTAAACTGGATCACTGATCCGTCTTTTGAATTAAAAAAAAATACAAAGCAGCAGTTCTGACAAACTTTATTATTATCTAATACTTATGGAAACATAACAATAAATGAATAACAATAAATAACTTTTTTTTCTTAAAATAGTTATAAAATTGTTAGAAGACAATAATCATTAAAAGCTAGCTAACAAAAACTATAGAACACAATGGTAGTCCTTTTTACTTTGTAATATTATTGAAATCCATTGGTTGTCTTTTATTTTTTCTCAATTATTTTTGTTTCACCACAAAAAAAACTAATATTTACAAAAATACATGTGGACTAGTCCAAAGAAAGCACCGATTCCCTGCTGTTAGCAATGGACCATGAGAATCTTCGTCCAAACAAGTGATGAACTGGATTTGAAAAATTCCTCATGCCTTCACTGAGAAATATCGGCGGCAGAAACTTACCTAATATCCGATGCCGACGGCTACTAGCCTCACTGCCTAAAGAAATGAATACTTTAATCCTGCATAATGTTACGTTAAAAAATTAAAAAAAAAAAATTATAAAAATAATTACCTAATGATGAAATCGATGTCATACTGGTATTAATCGGATCTGCTTGCCTCTGAAGTTTTACCATAAAAAAACATAATCACTATTTGTATGTTATGATTTTTATTAAACAAATTAAAAATAAAAAACGTAATTGGCGTGCACTATAAAAAATATATTAGCTGGAAATAAAATTTATAAAAATAATGGCTGACAAGCAGGGTTGCCAGGTGAAAAATGAAAATAATACGATTAAGATTACAAAAATATATCATTTAGGAAAGAAATATACCACCTTTTTTTTGAAAACCTTATTAAATAAAAACAAATTTTTGTTAAAACAAACAACCAAAATTTCTTAATTTATAACGAAAGTAAATGCACATACAGCTGCGGCCATAAAATCTTAGACGGTAATGTCATCTGATTGTTAGGTGGTGTAGAGAGCCCTCTTGGAGTATTTGTAACCTAAATTTTTAGTTTTGTCTTTTTGACACTTGGCGAGAGTGGAACCGGCGGAAAACAGACTCCTATCAACCAATCAGCATTCACTACTTGTTCACTGATGATTGTGTGGCGCGAAATGAACGCGCTAATACGAATTATTATTGTTGTCATCGCAGTGATCGGATAAATATATCATTTTTAGACGTATATTTAGAGTCTAATATCATATATCAATAAGAACAAAATATATCAGGGAAATATTAAATATATTAGATCTGGCAACCCTGCTGACAAGTGACATTGATAAAGTATGTAATTGTTGCTGTTGATTGTTATAACCTACTCTTGTTAAAGCTCCCGATTCCGTAAAATATTGCCAACTCAATATAATTTACCATAAAACTTGTTAAAAACGATTATTCTGCTTCCTAAGCTTTACAATAATGCACAAACCTACATTTGAGAATTTTGTTTTTACTTGTTATATTTCCAACGTTCAAAGTAATAAAGTAATGTCTATTTGTTCGGGGGCCTTGTGTCCAGCTACTGAACATATAATTAACTTTATATGAGTACCATACAATTAGAATAAGGACAATAAGAAAAAGTGATTGTACGTGGTACTCTTCTAAAAATATGTCAAAATCTTAAAAGAAAAACAGGTTACCTAAGATCCTGACATATAGCTTATTCTTTTAATGAATTTTTTTTTTCTTACTGTTATAAAAGGTTTGATTGCAATTGTGTCAAATTTTGGGATGTAGTTCTCACCGGAAATACTCGTTTGAGAGCTCGTTTTGGTAAAAATATTCTCAACCCTGTTTTAGAAATTCTAACACCAAACTTAATATTCAGATCAGTTATCACCGCGATGGGGATCCAAGGCAAAGGTTTCCGTCAAAATCCGTCTTCCGGGAATGCGACTTTTAAGGCTATGTCCACGCTGGTGCAACTTTCCTTTCAACAGAGCATGCGTCGTAGCGCACGATGCGATGAATGAAAGGCATGCGTTATTGCATGCCTCATTGAAGACGAGTAGGCATTTGTTTTTATAACGCAAGCAATAGCGCACGTGAATCCAACTAGTTGGATTTTCGTTCAACATTCTATGCGTCTTTTTAATCTCGCTACCTATTGTGTTTACACTTTTATAGGTTATGTTTATATAATTAATTTCAAATATTATTTAATTATTATTATAATAATAATTTTATTATTAAAAAATTATTATTTATATAATCTATAAATTATATAATTTTATTTATATTATTATTTTTTTATTTTTTTTAATATTTATAATAACTATTATTTTAATGGTAATTTTATTATTAAACTGATAATAATTAAACTATTATTATTAATTAATAATATCTCCGACATGTCTGCAAATGAAGGGACACTTGATTTCATAGAGGATTACCGCCAACGAACAGTTTTATGGAAAACAAATTCAAAATTATATACCAACCATTCTGAATCCATCGATAAAATGCACACTGAACAGATGATTAAGTGTGGACAACAAATTGAATGCGTCAGGCGGCATGCGCGAAAGGCATGCGTGACGCATGTTGAAATGGAAAGAGGAAGCGCAAGTTGAAAGGGAAGAAGAAAAGGAAAGCGCACCAGTGTTGACATAGCC
This sequence comes from Triatoma infestans, assembly GCA_011037195.1. Lineage (NCBI taxonomy): Eukaryota > Metazoa > Arthropoda > Insecta > Hemiptera > Reduviidae > Triatoma > Triatoma infestans. The sequence goes on from JAAEAF010008061.1 coordinate 4,475, forward strand.
TAAACAGAATTTTTTTTTCAGTTTTTTGTGAGATTTTAGGTTTAGTTTGTATAATGGTGCCAATTTTTTGTACACATAAAAACTATCTTTTTTAACTGAAACTAAATACAGAAAAATTAATTTTTGATGGTATAAGAAAAAAATGGTACAATGTTCATCTAACTGAGATTATACTCCTTAAATTTGGAGGATGCTCTTTAGAATATCAACGGAAGAATTTCAAAAATACTAAATTAAGGGCTTCATTTCCATAGTAAAAATTCTATAAAGAAAATAAAATACTCTTAAACGTCATTTATTTCAAGGCTCAGATATTTTATTATTATTATTATTATTATTAGCAAGCAGGGAGTGCGGTCATACTTCATGCTCATGCTCAAGAGTATAAACTCATTTTTATTCAAAATCGTGGTTACTATGATAATAGTTACGCGTAAGAAATAATCAAGTGGGTTTTAAAATATTGCTGGTTTAAAAATTCATATTTTATTTTACAAAAAAAAGGTATTCCATGCGATATTTGTATAAAACCTCCCGACCTTTCAACACTGAAAATGTTTTATGGGAGGGCGATTTGGTGTAAAGTGAATCGATCCCTATGAAACCCGAAAGCTTATGGAAATAGCCGAACTCCTTAAACAATTGATTGTTCAGAGATATTTTCACAGATATTCAAGCATTTGATTATTAGAGATATTTTCCGTGATAGCCTGCCAGGAAAATATATCTGATGCTTTCCAGCTCTGGCTGGCAACCTCAACAACTATATTTGATTATATTTATTTGTACAAATATGTGTGGGGTATGGAAAGTTGGCATCGGCGGTAGCGCTTGATGACAGTAAAAAATAATAAATATTAATTAAGAAAAACATATGGGTTATTTTAAATAGGAAATAAAGAAATCACATGATTGATAAATTGGTCGGTTTGTTTGTTCTAGTTAAGACAGTTGCGAATGAAAGTTGTAAAGGTAGTGTGCTTTTTTTTATCAGTCAAAATTTGGGTATCGTACGATTTCATATATCATTAGAATTCTTATCAGTTGAGTGTCTTTATACGAAATGATATGGGAGGTGAATTGGAACCCAATTGTGATGCAAGATATTTCTCATGGGAGATGAGCATAATATTTTGCTTCAATTAGACGGCCAATTCTTTTTCAGTATAAGTATAATACCATAACACATTTTCAATGTTTGACTTTTTCGTGAAAAATCCGATATATTTTTTTTTTTTGCACTTACGCATTTCATACAAGCCAATTATTTGGTTCTAATTTATTCAGATAAGAGTGGCTATTTTATTTACAATTAGCAGTTAGGTTGACGATAAAGCATTCATGCACAAACACCAGTGATAATATACCTCTAAACACCTAAGCATACGAAGAGTCTATACCCCCATCTAACGAATAATGTATATGTTGATTTTTCAAATTATCTGAATAAACCTGCAAACAAGTAACAACTGTCACCAAAATAAATAATAAATAAATATAACAAAAAGAAACTGAAATATGGATTATATAACAAGGATATAGTAAAGTAGGTAATAAACTTTCAAAATATATTCAAGCAGCTGGAGTAATGGTGTAAACCTCTTTAAGTTGGCCCAGTATGGCTATCTGCTAAGTCCAAAAAAAAAAGTTGGCCCCCTATTTTTCACTCAATTCCAAATCAGTCTGGTTCAAAAGAAGTTTACATGAACTTAATGAATCTAACTGACTATGGAAAAAAATCCAAAACCAATTAAAATTAATAAAAAGTAGCATCAAGCTATAATGGATAAAATCCCAAATAATATACAGCAGTGCGGACAAATCCAGATAGAAAATCATTAAGTTAAATTTTATGAAACAGTTGTTTGTACATAAAAAGTAATGCATTTATTGGGCCGATTCACTTATAATTAACCACATATCAGAAGTAAACATAGATAAAAAAACAAAGATATTTGTATTCATACCTAACCTGCGCAAACCTGTACTGAAAAAAATGAAGTCAATATCATTCAAACGAAGTGAAGAAATAGTAAAATGGTTGAAACCAAATTTGTAAGTAAATTCCACTGGTTTTTATGATAAATGAAATTGGTCAGACGTACGATTAAGTTAACTGAACATGCCACATATGACATGAAGTGTAGTTCGTCATTGCAAGCATCAATGTACTGACAATCTGCATCGCAAGGTGAGCTTCTGCGACCGCTTAAGCTAAGTACACATACAGCGAACGAATTCGTTGGGCGTTCGGTAAAAATTTGTTTTGCTCTCTAATTCTTCTTACTACCAGTTATTTATTTTCGAAGCTATTTAGCTATATTTAAGTCTTAGTTTTCTTTGGTGTAAATTTAGCCATCAAAAACTATTTACGAAAGCGACCAGGAAGATATTTATAAGTATCAATTGCCCTAGAGCCAGTTTTGACAGTACATTCTTGTTTTTGTCGTTCACGTTTAACGAACTGAGTAGCGAATCCATTTTCTTTTTAATTTCGGTTATATCCTTGGAACTATGGAAGAAAATCCAAAACCAATCAGAATTATAAGAAGAAGCATCAAGCTGTAATAGATAAAATCCCAAATAATATACAGCAGTGCGGAGAAAAACCATACAGAAAATCATTAAGTTAAATTTTACGAAACAGTGGGTTTTATATAAAAAGTAATGCATTTAATGGACCCGATCCACTTATAATTAACCACACATAACCTCACTTATTTTATTCTAGGGGTCCAGTTTTTTGTTTTACTTTTATATGTTGTCACGAAGATTCTACAAGCATTCATATTGTCTATACTCATCGATAAACTGTACAGATGAGTCCACTCCATCACTATGTCAAACTAAACCAACATAATGTTTTTTCCCTGCCGGACAGACTAAAAATAAACCGAACGGGTTCCTTCCTGATTTCCTTTAATGTACTCGCCTGTAAGCGAACCTTACCGGAGGTAAATGAACGCGTTCGTTAGCACGGACAAATTAGGCGAACTAATTCGTTCGCCAACGTTCGCTGTATGTATGTGTACTTACCTTTAACCTTTTTAATATCACTAGAGTTACAAGGACGAGTCAAACGACAACTCGACTGATCTTCCGAAAGAAATCGTTTATATTTGAAGTTTTTTTTAAAAAATTTGCTATCCCGTGTGACGCTTTTAGTTAAAAATCTGTATACCCTCGGTCCTTCGCTTATTCAAGCTTTAATTGCAACTAATATTAATTACAGAAATGAATAGCTCAATAATTGGACCAATTGTTGTGAAGTATTGAAATGACAATGAAAATTCCAAATAAAAATGTGTTAGAGACATTTTCCGTGGTAGCCTGCTTCATTTTGTGGTCATCGACCAGTTTCGGACGTTCGCCCATCTTCAGGATGCGTTTTGTCAGACAATGTGATAACGCAGACTTTACAGAGCAAATTCAGTTTATACACTCTGACAAAACGCATCCTGAAGATGGGCGAACGCCCAAAACCGGTCAATGACCACAAAATGAAGCAGGCTACCACGGAAAATGTCTCTGATGCTTTCCAGCTCTGCGGAACCAACCACCACCACCACCACAATAAAAATGTGTTGCCTGCGCCGCTCCGAAGAAGCCTTCTTCAACCTTCAAACTTGACCATACCACTGGAGTCGTCGTCTTTCCAGCCCGCCCAGGACTGGTTCATTCCGAGAGTTAAGATCTTATTCGACCCTCCATCTCTACGGCGAGAATCGTGGCTTCTGGTACTGAATAAAGATATTCAGATATATATGTATTAAGATACAAAGGTGAGAATAAACGTTCTCCACTGCCGCCTTTTGACTTCCTATGTACCTTATGATTTCAGAAAATTCGTTGAAGCCCCGAATTGTTCCACATGCCTGGAGAACTCTTTCAGAATCCTATATGACTCAGAGTGATATATTAAAGAACCCAAATTTTAAATTCCGTAATAATCCTGATATTCTCCAAGTAAAAACCATTGGTGTACCGCTTTATTCGCACTACTCTAGTCCCGGAAGCTCGAGAGTTCCGGATTCTTATACTTGATACTTTATACGATCACGTGGGGATATACGAGGAGCAACTATTTCATGTTTCAATGGTTTTATTCTTACCAATTCACATAACTTCTTCTATAAATAAGGCCTGTTACCGGACATATAGCACCCTTACCCTCCATGCGGGCATAGCAACCTCAGTGTTACGTTTTTCTTGTTATTTTAAGGATTTGTTGTCACCCAAAAGCTTAACAGTATGTTGCGATGAAAATATCAATTAGGGGGGGGCATCTTTTTTTTTTAGTAAATTAACTAATTATTACTAGGTTTGTTAAATTTCCGTTTTTGATACAGGCAGCCGAACCGTTGCTTTAGAAAAATCCCTCTAGGGCACTGCACTAGTTTTTTATTTTTTTTATTTAATTGTTATACATTGTTATTTAAATGTATTCTGCCCGTAATGCTGTTGTCTGTAAAGATAATGAAATGACATGTACAGCTATCCCATCCATTTATGACACCAGTTGGAGTGATTTGTTTATAAAGTGAATGAAATGTTGCATGGGTGTGAAATGTAATTATGGTAGTTCATAATGTCGTTCAATGAGGTCTTTCAGTCAGTATCACGTTTGTCTACGGTGGATGTAACAAGTCTTGTGGCCATCACCGTTTTAGGCTTCTATCTGGAACTAGAGTTGTTCGTAAATTGTTGATGAGAAGATTTGTATGACCATTGAATTTGACAAGCTACGTACTTAGTGTACAGTCGATGTGCTGCTTGTTGTTCTGTTTCAGTGTTTGTGTCTTTATGTATTCTTTCGCTTGTAGCATAGAAAAGAGATGAGAGGATAGTTTGTGCGAGATTGGAATGCCTGAATTTTTTCAAATGTGTCTGTTTAGCCGCTCCTCAAAGCAGAAGTCCGTATAGCCAGAATGGTTTCAGTAGAGTCTTGTAAATTAGGAGTTTGTTGTTTATGTTTAATGTGGATCTTGTCTTTAGTAATCTATTTAACTGTTTGAAACGTAAATTAAGTTCAAGTCTTTTTCTCTTTACATATGTTGCCCAAGTTTGTCGTTTGTCCAAGTGCATCCCTAAATATTTTACTGAGTTACTTAATGGTAATGGTTCGTAATTATCTTCACAGCTATATCTTCCGGTTTTTTCTTTAGAGTAAAATGGACTGCTTTTGTTTCGTTTATATCGAGTTTATTTTTCCAGTTATGTTTTTCCAGTGTTGATGTTCCAGTTATGCAAGTTAGTCAAGTGTTGCTCCAGTATTAATTTGTTAGTTATTATTTCTGCTGAAAATGTGGCTGGGTCCGCAATGGTGGATAACATCCGGTATTTTATCCGTCGCAGCATGCATATTAGCTTTGTTCCTGACCGGTTTCGGATATTCATCCATCGTCAGAGCAAATTCACCAAGTTCGTGTAGAGAGTTCACTTCAACAAAATGTTTCTGTAGACTCACACTGTTGGCCCACATATATACAACCAACAAGTGTGAGTCTAAAGAAACATTTTGTTGAAGTGAACTCTCTACACGAACTTGGTGAATTTGCTCTGACGATGGATGAATATCCGAAACCGGTCAGGAACAAAACTAATATGCATGCTACGACGGATAAAATACCGGATATTATGTCTGTGTTGGTAACAACTAGTACTGTGTCATCCGCATAGGTCGTAGTAACAATATTCGGATGTTCTGGTATGCCGTATGTGTAAATATTGTATAGTAGTGGTCCCAGAACACTCCCCTGCGGGACAATGAAATGAATGTCAGAGATAACAGTATTTACCCTTACACTGAAGAATCTGTCCTCAAGATACGATTTTAATGAAAGGTAATAGGTAAAATTCTCTTTAGTTTAACGAGCAATCCTGGGTGCCATACTTTATCGAAGGCATGTGAAACATCTAGAAAAATGCGTGTACATATCTGTTTGGATTCGAGGGCGTTAGCAATGTGTGTCGTGACTCTTTGTATTTGGTGAATTGCTGTTGACTGATACCAAATTGATGCTGTGGTATGATACGGTCTGTGGTAAGTCGTTTTATGAGCAATCTTTTTTAGCAATTTTCCTAGAATCGGAAGCGAACTAATTGATCCGTAGGAAGTAAGTTCTGTAGAAGATTTGCCAGGTTTTGGTATCAGTTACTAAACATATTTCCAGAAAAGAGGGAAATTCCAGATAGTCCTTAGTGAAGCGTTAAATAGAAATTTGAGATACAGTATTGCTTTTTTTGACAATAGTTTAAGGATGTTTGCAGTAATGAGATCGTATCCCAATGATTTCTTGTTTGGCAGTTCTTAATAGCAGGCTGTACTTCTGCGGGTGTAAAAGGTTTTGGTGGAAGTGAAAGTTGGAATGGTTCATATAATTCATATCTTGTTCTACTGTGAGTCTCTTCTTCTGGATAGTCATGAGGCTGGAAAACTTGTTGGAGGTGGTGGGAGAAAAGTGAGGCTTTTTCTTCGACAGTTGTTGTCTAGTTTCCTCTGTCATCTCTTAAGGTGGTATGACAGGTACACTGCACTAGTAGTGAGAAGACGAGTTGCACAGCGATGGTGGCCATCTTTATCTTGGTTGTACTAAGCTGTGAAAGAGATTGTTATTCAACCAATTGTTTTGTCTAAGTTGTTTAATGGCCAAATTGTAATTAGAAGATTATTGATTATAAAATCTAGCTGCTATACCAGGTTGAACTTTTGATTGAACGTACAATTTGGATTAATCCTTATTTACGCCAAGCTTTAAGTGGTAACGTAATTAATATTCAGGTAACTCTTATGCATTCCTTTATCTCTTCCTGCTCAATCAATGCTATTCAATATCCCTGTTATCGTGTTTCCTTTAATTGCTTCGACCATTTGATATATCAGTATTTATAAGGTAAGGTAATAAGTTTGTCCATTTATTGTTCTTAGTAGTTCTTACATAATTATTAATCCCCACCTGTTTAAAAGGAAGTTGTAAGCAGTTTGCAATACCTCTAACCTGGTTTCATCTGGCGAATAAGTGAATCATATCTTCATTTTAATTCTTTTCAAGGTGAGTTCTTCTTCCTTTCACAGTTGTTCTTTGAAGTCAATTATTAACTGATTCTCTCATCTCTGGTTCTCAATCCTATATAAGAATACATGATTTAGCCTATTTCAATAGAATCTACCAAAGAACATTGTTTTAACCCATCGTTACTCTCTTATAGCATTGTAACTACTTTCGTTATATACAGTATCGTTTTGGTACAGATTATAACGTTTAATTATCTTTCACCTGTTATTCAAGTGTATTCTTTTATTCCAATAATACCTCAAGCTACTTTGATCATTCCAACCAATTCCTCAGTTCCTTAGGTGGACCTCCGAGTTTATATTCCTCGACCAAGGCGATCGTGGACGAAGGGGTACATGTCAGTAAAGGAAGTGCCCGATACTGGAAGGCGAATAAGCCAAATCCCTGCCCGCTGATTAGCAAAGTGCATGGAAACAACTAATTATGAAAGAGGGAATAAAGGGATAGTTTCTATATTTTATGGAATTGTGTCTTTTTTACTTACCTTTCAGATCCTCATCCACTCAACTGCATATGGAGATCTCTACAAACATATACCTAACCTAACAATACTGAAACTTGTTGGATTTAGCGTACCCATAAGCCAAGTCTCGTTCATCACATCCCACACACATATATCTAAATATATATTTGACTATACAAAAATACATGCCCACTCACTCGTATTCATTGGACACTTCACAGATATTTACATTTTATACACAAAACTTGAAAGATCTTTTAGAAAAAATGTGGAATTCTCAATTTCGGAGACTTCATCGTTCATATTTCGAAAGAAGAAGTAAAGTCAATAGGAGAACAGTAAATTCAATAATAGGAGAATAGTAGAAGAGAAGTTACTAGAAGTTGAGGTCGTTGCCAAAGCCAAATACAGGTCCTTGCAGTAGATTGCCATGAAGACAGATAACGATCATGAAAAAATTTAATAATTTTTGCCTTATTGTTACAAATACATTCAATAGTTAGTCGAATTAATTAATAACACATAATACCTTTTTGCCAAGGTACTAATTTAATTAAACAGCTATCTTAGACAAGTACTCCATAAATTAAAGAAAACAGTATTAGCACTTCCGTTATCTAAAGTTTCTTTAGCATTTTTAACAAGTTTAGCAAAGATTTTATTATTAATAAATTTTCATATTCTGTTCAAGATATCACATTTTGATTTAATGTTTAGGAAATGCCCAATGTGTGTTGAAGAAATTACTATCATTTATGAAACGTACCGTTTTCTCGGCGTTATTAAAATCAACCATACTATGAGGACGCAATCTCATCATTTCACGTTCCTCTTCACGTTCCCCAATATCATCCTCATTGATTGTTAAGGACAGTACGTCTAGGTTTGGTTTGGAGCCAGATAGTTCGCAGACTTCTTTATCGGCTACGGCTGTTGGTTGCTATAAGAAAACAAAGGAGGTTGATCTCAATAACTTTTAATTACCTTTTAAATTGCGAGAAAAAACATAATTAAGAAAGAAATATGTAACTGTGTAATCATTTATGTTTTTACTTTCAATGTTCTTATTTTATATTGTTTTTGTTGTCAGCCCTGACAAAATAATAAACCATGAATATAAATGACGAAATAATAAACTTCAGTTGGCACTGAAGAAGCTTTTTCAATTCCAAACACCCAACTCTCCAGAAGTATTAGAAGATTATTGTAAATGCGTCATAATTATGCTATGTTTTTCAATAATATTTCTTCCATGTGATATAATTTGTAGGTTAATTCGTCAATATACAGGGTGATCTATAACGCATATAAAAACTTTAGGAACTTGTTGAGGAAGTTATTTTAAGTAAAAAATGCATATGAACTTAGGCACTATTTCGATCACTTACAGAACTATAACAGTTCAAAGTTTTAGCATTTACATCTATTCACCAATGAAAAACAAAACAAAATCGTCAGCAATTGTTATTTAAAAACAAAACACATACAATCATTTGTAAACAATAATTTTAGATCAGTGGAAAATTAAGCGGAAAATGGAGTTGAACATGCTGATATGTGTTTATTTATGATTTCTGCGATGGTAATGTTCTTCATGCATCAAGAGAATCCAACGGAGATTTCCGAATAGATGTCAACCTTCCCATAGGGATTCGGCTGAACAGAGGCTTCAAGAGACAGAAACAACTGCTGATTGTAATAATGGTGACATCACCAAGGAGGTAATGTTCGCAATGAAGAAAATGTAATCAACGCAGTTTTGGACCCTCCTACAATAAGTACTAGACACAAGGCAATTGCGCCTTTCACCGAACTTTTTATGGCGGAAACTGCACCGAGAAGAACTGCATCCCTTTTATGTCCATCGGGTTGACTTTAAATCATATTTTGCTCTTGAGTGCAACATATGGTTACCGGAGATCAGACTTTTTGCCTAGTGTTCTGTGGTCTGACGGAGCTCAATTTATGAGAGATGGTATCAATAACTACCATCTATGGTCTCTACAAAATCCACATGCCTTGTAAGAGTCGCGACTTCAACATTGCTTTAGTGTTAACACCTGGGGCTGGCATTTTCAATACATAGTTCCTAGGAATAGAAGTCTTACATAGTAGACTAAATTCTGAAGGGAACCTCAACGTGTATTCCCAATGAAAACCCGATATCGAAAATTTGGTACGATGAGAATTCTTCTTCTGACACTAGTAAGAGAAAGTAAATATAGCCAAAATAGAAACAAGATAAAAGCTGATTAATAAGTGTTTGATTACGCCATATTATGTTTACAAAAATGGTCTAACACAGGTGCTCATTTTCTAAAGATTAGTACATACAAATGGGAGCATTGTCGAGCATAAATATGAAAACTGTAAACAAAATGGGAGCATTGTCGTGTATAAATAAGAAAACTGTAAAAAAAAGTCAGGAAATTTATTTATGTTGTTTAATGAGTCTATAAAGTAAATGTTTACTGAAGAAATAATTTAAGAAAATACAAATATTTTCACTTACCGGTTTTAGAAGTTTGATTCTTTCTTCTTCTTCCAAATTTAATTTTTCTAAAGGAATACCATTCTCTATAACAAGAAAAAAATAAAGTATTAGCCAAATATTAATAAAAAGTATACCATAATTATTATAATTCTGAAACATTGATTGTTGCGTGTATATAGATATTTACAATCAATAGTGGACTAACCTCTAGGCGTGCCTTCAGAAGGAATCCTAAATCTGACGACAGGTGCTGGAGTGCTCGGAGAAGATTTGTATACCGGTTTCAGATCTGTCCCATTCTGGGTCGAAGATTTCATACTGTCATCCTGCTACAGGGCCATACTCATTATTTAACTACTCTTATTTTTGTTGGGGGGGGAGGGGGGGGGGGGGGGGGGGGAGCATACAACTTATAGAAGGTCATTAGCTCCTACTTCTCTTATTATTATTGGTACACTAACAAAAACTTTTTTTTCTTTAAGAAAGTACAGAAAAGTAATGAAGTAATTATCAAATTTACAACCAAAATTTTCCCTAATAAATATAATTAAGCGAAATATACAAATAGCAGATAAAACTATTTGAAAATTAACAACCAGACGAAATATATAATTCCCGAAAATAGAAAGGAAAGTGAAGTAAAATTGCAATTCAGAAGCATTTAGCAGAGAGGCTACTTCTAAGCAACTTGAGTCCTAATTTGTGGTGCAGAAAAGTGTGCAGTGAACCATTCACACGACTATCCCTGACTGGAATTATTACCAATTTAATTGGCATATGTTCTTTAAACTTGGAATTTTTACTGAATGTCCAGTTTGGCCTTTTGACACTATTGTAAATATAGATGGTGGGGATTGTAACTTTTGGACTTTAAAAATAATTTTACCTGTATGTGCTACACTGTATGAGACGGTCTATCAGCTCTACACTGTTTGGGACGGTCTCTCAGTTCTCTTTAAGAAAAAAAATATTTACAAACTTAACGGCAGTTTTTCAAAGTTAAGCCTAGTTTACATCCAGAGGTTCTGCTATGAAGGTTACGGTTAAAAACAACTAAACGACGTGCAAATTATTATTTCATTCAGTTCATGTTTATCTCGATAACGACTACAATGATTTCTTTAAACTTTGCTCTAACCATACAAGAATAAGCCTAGCATTTTTAGTAAAGTTAATTTAAAGTGGATAATGGAGTCACAGTAATGTTTGGGATGCTCCTCAACTGCCAAAATAAAGTAAAAAATCCCAAGTGTGCAGAAACTTCGCCAATTAGAATTGTATGAATAATGAGAGTAGTACACACTAGAGATAAGAGTAGTATTGTGAGTGTATCATACTAGATATAAGAGTAGTATTGTGAGTGTATCACACTAGATATAAAGAGTAGTATTTGAGCGTACACAACTAGATATATACACTATGTTGAGGTATCACCCTAGATATTTTGGGGGGTTAAAAAAAAAAAAAAAAAAAAAATATTGGTGAGTGTACCACACTAGATATATAGTAGTATTGTGAGTGTATCATACTAGATATATGGTAGTATTGTGAGTGTATCACACTAGATATATGGTAGTATTGTGAATGTATCACACTAGTTATAACAGTAGTATTGTGAGTGTCTACACTAGATATAAGAGTAGTATTGTGAGTGTATCACACTAGATATATAGCAGTATTGTGAGTGTATCACAGTAGATATAAGAGTAGTATTGCGAGTGTATCACACTAGATATATAGTAGTATTTTGAGTGTATCGCACTAGAATAAGAGTAGTATTGTGAGTGTACCACACTAGATATACAGTAGTATTGTGAGTGTATCATACTAGATATATGGTAGTATTGTGAGTGTATCATACTAGATATATAGTAGTATTGTGAGTGCATCACACTAGAGTTATAGTAGTATTGTGAATGTATCACACTAGATATATAAGAGTAGCATTGTGAATGTATCACACTAGAGATATCATAGTATTTTGAGTATCATACTAGATATATAAGAGTAGTATTGTGAGTATATCACACTAGATATATAGGAATATTTTTCCACTGCATACAATTCTGTAGAAACCTTCCTTCGCCATATAAGGCATAAGGGGGTGTTATGCATACTACATATTATTGCAAAACTTATGTGGAACGCAATACATTATAGCGGATAGACAGCAATTGCGCACATGCATGTATCATGCATGCCATTTTTAGACATAACCAACCTGGTAGTGGTTACTCACACTTTTAGACCGGGTTAGTTTGATAGCAGGCCTAAGCAGTGATGATTCTGGCGCCATTACAGCAGGTCGACCGTTCTGTTGAAGCTGTTGTTGGTATAGACTTCCCTCGCAAACCTTTCATCATAAATATCCACCAAATAGATATTACACCGTAAGGCCAATATATTTAGTTTTGAAAAAATCTTGGTGTTACATAAATGGTTGGATTAAATTGCTCAATATATCTCTTTAAAATACATAACAAAATAAAATATGAAACTAAAAGAAAATTTCAAATAAATTAATAAATAGAACAAAGCAAGGATATCTGTACAATCCAATTATTTTGATTACTTGCATGTTATAAAAGCGTCAATTATACTTGTTAATAAGACTTATTAACCTTAATGGAATATAGAGGAAGCATGATAGCATTGTTGTTTAAAACAGTGGAATCCTGAGTCTTCGTAGTGTTGAGCGTGTCCCGGCCATATTGCAATACGCTCTCGCAGAGAGTACGACGCACTACTTGCTTGTTTGAGATTTTAAACTAACCCTGGTAAGATTTTGTACAGTAGAGGGATGCACGTCAATAAAGTGAATGTATATGACCATGTAAGGTGGAGGAAATTCGTAGGGATAAGCCAAGAGATGGATCACAACATATCTCATCGAGAAAATTCAGTGCAGAAATTAGAACAGAATTAAGATGTGTAACATTGTAAAACCCATGTCCTTATCAAAGGAAGCAATTACTGCAAAACTTGTCG
>JAAEAF010008062.1:0-49869 GCA_011037195.1 Triatoma infestans
CCCTCGCTACGGCATCCGCCCTCTCATTGCCCAGGAACCCCGCATGTCCCGGCACCCAGGCGAGTGTCAGTTTATTCCGAGTAACCACCTCGGTGAGGGCAAGTAGGCAGTCCCACACCAGTCTTGAGACCACTTGGTGTGAGGAAAGTGCCTTCAGGGCTGCCTGACTGCCGGAGTATATGGCCACTCTTCTACCCACAATCCCTTGCCTTATAATCTCCCTAGCGCAGAGTTGCAACGCCACGACTTCAGCCTGAAAGACCGTGGCGTACTTCCCTAGGCTGGCCTTAATTTTAACTTTAGGCCTGCCCCCTTAGACCCCCGCTCCGACCCCAGTCGGAGTTTTGGATCCATCTGTATACCAGATCGAGTTACCGAACAGGGGTGGGTCACAGCCCCAGTCACCTCTGCTCGGTATGACAATATGGAAGTTCCTTTCGAAGAAATACCTAGGAACCATCCTATCCGTTGGCATCCCAAGAAGATGATCCGCCTTGATTTCCTCGATCAACCTCTGGTTTGATCCCCGATACAAGTCCCCCAATTCCTGATTCGATCTTATCTTCCATCCATCTTCCTTCTGAACAGTCAAAAAATTCTTCTCAGAATTTTTCTACCCCAACCACATAGAAGACGTTTGTTTTCCTTTGTCAAGTATCCAGTTCTCACTTCTTTATATAAAACAGGCCTTAAAATTGTTTTATATATTAATAGTTTAGTTTTTCTTGATATAATCTGAATCTTTTCCACTGAATCTTTTCTCAGGTACCAATAACACCTGTTACCAGTTATTATTCTTGTATTAGTATCATTAAGTATGTCATTATAATAATTATATTATCATAAAATGTTATTGGACAAATTACCTTTCTGTTGTTGAAAGTAGGATGTATAATGTGTTTATCATAATGCGAATACAAAGAACCATTTTTTGTCGCCATTCTACTGAAAACTTGGTTTCCGCCATTCTCGCCACCATATCTTTGATCCCTGAAATACGCTCAGTAGAGAGTCCAGGACTTGCTAATATGGTTAGTAAGTTATTCCTCAGTTATATTTCGTAATATTTGTACACACTGGAGAGAAACTGTTTGCTAACTTATATCTTTTTCATTAATTAATTTGTTGATAAAGTCACCAATTGGAAACAAAATATTGTTTCACATAATTTTCGTAATTTTATTAGTTTTCTTCATTTCTTTCCTCAACCTAAAGTAAAGTAAATAATCTTTAACTTTATACCTTAAAGTTATATCCTGAAGAGTGCTATATAGTTTGTAAGAGCATGTAATTGCAAAAGATTATATGGAATCTAAGGAATGTTGATAATAACCTGGAATTGCTCCTGGAATTCCCTATTGTGAACGTTTGCAATAACTACCTATCCCTCCCTTTCTATACAACTAAAACACCACCCATCTCAACTGTACTGTTCAGTTCTTAAAGCTAGATACTCATTCTGAAACAAAACCCTTTAATTATTTTCCATCCATGAAGTTATACGCTTTTACAACTGCCCACTATAGTCAATATAATTACACAGTTTTCATTTTATTATTATTTTTATATAATATAAAACTTATTGTATAAAGTTGGAAAACAGCTGTTTTAACTATAGAATGGTAATCAGCTGTTTATATCTACGTAATATTTGTGAATTTATATGAGGAGTGGTGGTATTGATTTATATTTACTTTCTCTGATTACTGTAAGCGGAAGTATTGAGATCGTGTCAAATATTCGATCTCGAGTTTCCATAGGAAATCGTATACGTTTTGAGGTCTCCTAGATCCAGATCTAAAAAAATTCAAACGTAATGACAGCTGAATCATGCATAGCATACGTTTTTCCATCCTCTGGATTAAGAAAAAACATTTGAGAAAAACTGTAAAAAATGATTCAGTAAAGCGGGACTTCCAGTTGACTGATTTTGACCAAAACCTTCTTGTTAAGTCCCTTTGGTAGAACTTAAACTAAATAACAAGTTTGAACTTTCCGCAATTTTTCGATTTTTCGCTACGATATTCACACAAAAAACACACACCAAACATACGCCATTTTCTAAAAACCACATTTTCTGACTCAAGAGACCTCGACAGTGTATTTCCGGTGAAAACTCTATATCGAAAATTTGACCCGATTGCAATACTTTCTTCTTACAGTGACTAAGAGAAAGCAAAGAATAATGAATAAATAAATGAAGCAAAGGAAGAAAATATATTCATAAAGGAAAAGCCTGGACGATATTTCCAGGTCACTTAATTGAAACTAAGAGCAATGCCCTGTAATATATATATTACATTGTACACAGTATTACATTATATATATAGAGTTGATATATATATAACCAGTTAGTTGATATATATATCGTTTTCAAATTATATATATATATAGTTTTCATTTTATATAACAAATGTTACCCCAGTGAAATTCTATTAAATTCAATTCAGATTCGTGTATCTAGTCCACCACCATTATACAATTTTGTTGTAAGTTGAGATTGTTTTAACTCCCTGGGTCATTACCCCCCCCCCCCCCCCCCCCCCCTGATAATATGTATTAGTTCTTGTTATCACATGCGTAACGCATTCGACCTAGGGTGATTTATATTCTATCATTTTATACACATACAAAGGTATTCTCTTTCAACTTAGTAAAACTATATTTAGAGAACACTTTTGCTTAACACTTTCCATTTTATCAAATAAATCATACTCAAAATTTTCCTAAAATGAGATCGGTAAACCAGATAGCTTTGGGGTGGGGGATCCTCTTCTCAAAAAAAAAAAGAAGAAAAATGTGATGTGTTACATTCACACTACTTTCTCTTACTGCAATTCATACAAATTTTCCTTAAAATTGGCTGGTGTGCCAGCCGCCTCCAACCCAAACAAATCTTGTGGCGGCAATTTAAATTTAAACTTAACTGGGATCTCCCAGAAACCCCTGGGAATGATTTGGGGGGGGGGGATATTTTAATAAAAGTGATTAGTTTGTATATTAAATGTGCAATTAGCATTCAATGTTTAAAGAAAATCCGTTTTCAAAAAAGTTCCAAAATATTCATAAATCCGAAAACTATTGCTTCGCCCTTCCGATTAACAGATGTTCTTCAAATTTAGAATTCTACAGTACTTCAATATTTTGTATATTACATGACAAACCCATAAATTCTACAGAAATGGTACTTTAGAGAAAAACATAACGTTGCTCTCTTCCCCTCCCCGCCAAATAAATTTTTCTGAAAAAATGCTTGAAATAAAAGTGATAGGCATTTGTGTGTGTACATAGTATACGAAGTTTAAAGAAAAATCGTTTAGGGCCGTTTTCAAGAAAATCACGAAAAACAAAAAACAAAAAACGTTCAGTAAAGTTGCACTTCCGGTTGATGGAGTTTAACGGAAGTCTTCGTGTCTGTTGCGGTGGTATTGGCTAAATGGAAAATACCAAGTTTGAACTTCCTGTGATTTTTCGTTTTAGAGATATTTTGTTTACAAACAGACACGTGAAAATCGTGCCAAATTTCCGATATCGAATTTTCACCGGAAATATCCGTTTTGAGATCCCCTGAGTCCAAAAACGTGGCTTTTACCAAATGGTGTGTGTGTTTTATCTATGTATGTGGACAGCATAGCTCAAAAAAGAAAAGTTGCAGAAAGTTCAAACTTGATATTCCTTTGGGTATCATCATGGGATCCGACAGTAGGTTAGCGGTCAAAATTCCTTAACCGGAAGTACCACTTTACTAAATGGTTTTTTCACTTTTTTGCAATTTTTTTAAAAACAGCTCCAACGATTTTCTTTAAACTTGGTATATCAACTACACACAGAAAGACCTACAATTTTTATTTGAAACATTTTTCCGAGAAAATGCATTTAAGGGCTCTTTTAGGGGAGGGGGTAATCGGTCGTCCTCTAAAGGGCTATTTCAGTTTACTATACAATTTTATCATCTAAATAAGATTAATTACAATTAAATGTGTTGTTGAAATTCCGAGTTTGAAAAAATCGGATGACCGGAAGTGCGTTTTTACTGAAATGTATTTTTCAGTCTTTTGCTAATTTTTTACTTTCTTGAAATTTTCTCAAAAATTGCTCCAACGATTTTCTTCAAACTTGATACATCAACTAGACATTCAACGATCTACAACTTATTATTTAAAACATTTCTCTGGAAAAATTCATTTAAGGGCAATTTTAGGGGAGTGGTAGGATTAGGTATTTCTCTGAAGTGCTATCATAGTTGATTATACAATTTACCATCCAAACAAAATTAATTAGAAATAAATAGGTGACGAAAATTCCGTGTTTTAAGAAAATAAGTAAACCGGAAGTTCGCTTTTACTGAACTTTTTTTTTCAGTTTTCGACGAACACCGACGAATTTCATCAAATTTGGTACACAAACTATAAAATTTGTCAATTACAATTTTGCAAACTGGAGTAAGAGAAAATTGTGTGAGTGTTTCACACCAGATTTTTTTTTTCGTACTCATGGGACCTGCAACACATGTATTTCCGTTGAAAACTCAATTTCGAAAATTTCACAAGATTGCATTACTTCCTGTTAAAAAACGCTAATAGTTCAAACTTCGCTATCCACAATTAAGGTAACGACATTGGTACACAACACAAAGTTTTCGGGTAAATATCGTCTACCGGAAGTGCGATTTTATTGAATTATTTTGTTTTTTTTGCAATATACTTGAAAATACCTCCAATTATTTTTCTTCACTTATTCTAAATTGCACAATTAGTATTTTTTTTTTTGGGAGCTTCATGACATTTATTATTATTTTTTTTTTCTATTATTATTCGCACACTCCTAGCCACCGTACCTAGCGCATAGCGCCAAAACTGGTGCCTACGGTCACTTGGCCTTATCTACGAAGTAGATAAGTTACCGTCCCTGCCATGGGGTGGTGGACCTCTACTTATCCGTCTAGTCGTCCTTCTTATAGTCGCTACTTCTTGAGCAAACTCTACAAAGTCTTCGCAATTCATTGCATTTTTTATCAGTTCTTTACATTCTCCCGGCCAGTTCTCCCCCCTGCTTATCAGCTTGAATTCCATATGGTGATTCATGACATTTTATTATTTATTATTATTACGCACACTCTTAGCCACCGTACCAAGCGCGTAGCGCCAAAACCGGTGCCTATGGTCACTTAGCCTCATCTACTAGGTAGATAAGTTCCCGTCCCTGCCACGGGGAGGCGAACCTCTACTTATACGTCTAGTCCTTCTTATCACTGCGACTTCTTGAGCGAACTCGACAAAGTCTTCGAAATTCCTTGCATTCGTTACCAGCTCTTTACATTCTCCCGGCCAGTTCTCCCCCCTACTTATCAGCTTGAATTCCATATGGATTCTAGCTTCGTCGAGGAGAGGACACCGGAAGAGAACGTGATGCACCGTGTCCTGCTGACCGCATTCACAATTTGGGGAATCTTTCAATCCCAAGTCGAAGAGCCTGGAATTGAACTCCCCGTGCCCCGTGAAATATTGTGTTACGGTCTGCGATAGCCGCAGCCATCGCATCGACAGTCTGTGATGCAGATTTGGAAAGAACTCATAAGTAGTTCTTCCTGTCTCTGCCTCATCCCAGCGTCTTTGCCACTTCCCTATCTCATACTCTCGGATCGTTTCTTTACGAGAGTGGGAGGCATCTGACTAGACAACTCCCGACCATCAAGGACGATCATGCCCCTCTTTTGGTATCTGTATCTTAGGGCCCTCATCTCTGCTTGGAGATCAAGCGGCAACACTCCAGCGACCACCGGTAAGGAGGCCGTGGACGTCGTCGCATAGGCCCTAGTCACCGAGCATAAAATAGCTCTTTGCATTCTTAATAGGATGTCGCGGTACGACTGCATGTCCAGCTTTTCAGCCCAACAGGCAGATGCGTACGTTGCGACATTCTCAATCACGCCCCTGTAGATGGTCAGAGCCACACCAGTCTTCAGCCCCCACTCTCCACGGGCCACTCCCCTGGTATAAATTTAAGCATCTAGAGGCGACTCGCTGAATGTGGGGCTTAAAAGAAAGCTTCCAATCCAGGAGCATGCCCAGATACTCGAACTGGGTTACGTGGACTATTCTTTGTTCGTCCACCCGGATCCAAGGTGGACGACTGGGATGAAGCTTGCCTTTCATGAGCATCACTTTCGACTTCTCAAACGAAATTTGCAGCTTTTCCCCTTGACACCATCTTTTTATTAGAGACACAGCTGTGCAAGCACGCTCCTCTATCTCCCTCCGAGAATCTCCATGGACAACTATTGCTAGGTCATCAGCGTATGCAACCGAGTCACAGTAATCCAATTTATCAGTCTGTTTCAACAGCTCTTCCATCACTAGGTTCCACAGGAACGGACCCACCACCGAACCCTGCGGACAACCTTTAGTTATTGGTCGTGAGACCTCGCCGGCTTGAGACACTAACATCGCTACCCTCTGGGTAAGGTAGCTTTGTATTAGTTTTAGAAGACATGGTGGACAATCTCGTCTTCTTAGTGACTCCAAAACAGTCGGCCACCAGACATTATCGAAGGCCCCGGCTATGTCCAGGAATACTGTGAGAACGTACTTGTGCCCACGGCCACGCACCAATTCAAGGATTTTCATGATGGCATCTGTCGTCGATCTTCCCGATACAAAACCATACTGGTTGGGACTGAAACTGATAAAGCTTTTTAATCTCATTATAATCAGTTTCTCCAGCAGTTTCCCGAAAACGGGCAGGAGTTGTATCAATCGACTTTGCATCATTCACGGGCTTATTTGATCCTTTATATAAAACTTTTACAAGCCCTGTTTTCCATTGAGTGGGAAAGTATCCCAATCTCAGGCATCCATTGAAAAGGTCAAGCAGGTATTGGCTTAATACGTAATTCTTCCGGACAATTTCTCCATTTATCATATCTATGCCGGGAGCCTTTTTATTTTTAATCTCTCCAATAACATACTTAATATCGAATATATCAAATTCTGTGATGGAGTCCGTGAGAGCTGGTGACTCGTATGCTGCTTCGCGACGACCTTTTTGCAATTGCGTGTCGTCCGAAGGACAATCCCCAGGAAGAAGCACTTTCAACAAATGCTCTGTTGATTGCTGCCAGGAACCAGCACCTGGCACTCCGTCTATATTTAGACTAGCGAGTACCAGGTCGGTCCTTATTTTTCGTATTTGCACCTTGTATATGATGCCCCACGGATCATTATTGCCTTCCGACTCCACTAACTCCCGCCAGCTAGAAGTCTTGGCCTGATACACCATCTTTTTATATCTTTTTCGAGCATCTCGATACTCATCTATATATCTTTGACGGGATCCCTCATTCCGTTCCCGTTGGTATCTTCTTCGCCTCTTTGCGACGTCTTTCTTGGCCACAGTCAGCTCGGAACACGGCGTGTGCGACTTGTGGGTATTTTCTTTAGCACTTCCCCACTTGTGCCAACTACTGCCTCCGTCAGCTCCGTGACCGCTATATCGACACCATCAATGGTATCCCCTTGGACATTTAGCGTGTCTATTCTGCGCTGGAGGAGTGTCTTGTATCTTTCCCAGTCAACACATTTGACTGAGAATCTTTCTAGACCCTCGAAGGTGGCGCACGGCCTGGTGTCCCAGGCAACTTCAAAAAGTATCGCCCTGTGATCACCAGTTACCCAGTCAACCACCCTCCAACCATGCACCCTGTCAACAGCCGAAGCTGTACACAAGGTTACATCATGGTTATGCTCCGCGCAGTTTCCATTTCCAGCAAAAGTTTCTTATGTCCGGGCTCGTTGACCACACATAGATCATTAGCGACAAAACACTCCTCAAAGTGTCTGCCTCTGTCGCCCAGAGCGTCATCGTGCCACATGGGTGACCATGCATTTATGTCAGCAGCCACAATAATCTTTTTTCCTCTATTCTCTCTTATGAGCCGGCCTAGATGAGCAGTAGCTGTCGTTGTATCGCCCGATGGTTGGCAATACAAACTCACCAGCATCAACTCAACGCCATTTGCCGCAGTTAACAGCACGCAGGTACAATGACTGGTGCTGAACTGAGGAAGACGCAATAGAGTGATGTCTGGATTGCACACCGCCACTGCAGTCCAAATCCATCCGTCACATGAAGCGTGAATGATACGATGCTGCAATCCCAGACCCTTGACGCTCGCTTTGAACGTATAGGGCTCCTGGATAAGTGCAACATCTATGCCCTTTGAATAGATGAGCTCTCGTGCTTCTGCCATTACTGTTTTTGAGCGTTGCGCATTTAGCTGCAACACTCTCAGGCCTGTTGCCGTGTTATTATGGACTTCTGCCATAGTCTGTGTTGGCCAGTTGTCGGTCTAAAGCATTCTGGTAAGCTGGGCATTTTTTGTCTTTACGGAGTGGTTGTGCGGCTTATGGAATGCCTTACAGGCGGCAGATGCCGGGGACTCGGCTTTATTTGGGCACTTGTCATGGCTATGTCCTTTCGTGGCACAGTGTCCGCAAGTGAGATCGCTCTCCTTGCAGTACTTTGCCACGTGCCCATATATTTGACACTTATAGCAGCGTGACGCCTGATTATGGTCCATAACCTTACAACGACTCCATTCTATGTATACCCTCAGGGTTCCTGTCTTTAGAAGTTCACGCATTTTAGACGTGACTTCTACTACCCAATTCTGCAAACCATTTTTGCTCTTCTGACTTGGCCAACACTCGAAAGGAGTCCTGGAACTCAGGTTTCGGCAAAACTGATCCCAAATTCTGATCGTATATGGCTTTCATTATTTTCGCGTCATCGAGATCGCTAGGCACGTCGAAAATAATCATTTTTGGAAGCCGCTTCTTAGGCAGCTCAGCGTGTAGACCAGCGTTCCGCAATTTTTCATTGTTTAGCAAGGCTTGCGCTTGCTCTGGGCCTCCTGTTTCAACTAGGAGTGTCTTATTCCTGGCTCGTCGGAGGGATACGACCTGCCAGCCTTCCTCAGAAGGGTTAAGACTGCCCTTCAAGATTTCTTTCGTTTCATCACTGGTCTGCACTGCCTGCTCATCTTGTGGCCTGATCAGGACCACGTGCTTTTTCTTAGGCAGTGGCTGCTTTACTGCCTTTTTGGGCTGCTTTTTCTTTTCCTGCCTTTTTATAGACTTCGTCTTAGACATAGTCTTCGTCTTAGTCTTAGCCTGCTTTCCCTCAGGCTGGCTTCCTTTAGCCACCGCTTCCGCATAGGTAAAAGCCGTTGCGGATGATGGTCTAGCGGTGACTTTTTTCTTCATCTCGACCGCGCCTTTGCGTTCTCTTGCCGGCCTACGGGCCTCAAGCGGCGACACGGACAATTTCGTCGTATCAGCCTTGATCTGGTCAGTGTTCTCCAAAATGCAGAGCACTGCCATCTCCAAGGCTTGCTGCTTTTTCATTGTCTCGTTGTCTGCCGCCGCAAGTTTACCCTCAAGCCGAGCGACACGTCGTTAACATCCTCATTAACTACCTCTCATTAACGAGGGCCGTCACTTCCTTGACTTTTCTTGTTATAAACAAGGTGTTACTCTTGCTTGTTTTGACCGAAGGGTCCTGGCATTAGGACATTATCTCGAGCTCTATCTCGCTCGCTCTCAAGAGGGGATCACCGGTCCCATACCCATTTGTGATCCTACTCTCATTGCAGTCTGCTTTAAAGTTCTCGGGTAGGTCTTTCGCTTCAGTAGGACCTACTTCGTCAATTATGGTCTCTTTGACCTTTCGAACAGTTTTCGCAACCTGTGGTTGCTCGTCTTTGAATAATTTCTTGCGGATACCACCTGCTATGCCTTTTAGGCAAGGTGGAGTCATTTCTAAATCCGAGAAAGGACTAGACGATCTAGCTCTTTTCGGTGTGCTCGTCATTTATATTATAGTGCTTAATATTACTATTTACAATAAAAACTATTTACAGTATATACAGTGGGCTCAAGCCGAAGCTTACGCCCTCGCTCTGAAAAGAGCGGTTTGGTGCCCTCCGTCCCCTCTACAAGTGAATATCTCCCTTTAGCCCAGACAGAAATGGTGCAACTTCACTTCCAAACTCTGTCTGGTGTCCAGCCCCGGCGAACGTGGACGCAGGAGACCACTCGCTGACCAAACAGCCACAAAGCTGTACACTGGCTTTTGTGACTCGTCAAGCAGAAAGTTCACTTAATCACTCTAAATGTTATAAATCCCACAAAAACAGAACTTTCACAGTATCAGTTTTATAAAATGCTCAACAATTAAATAAGCGAGGGGCGCGGGGCCACTCGCTTCATGACATTGCTGAAATATGATGTCAATATAATCACCTTCAATTACCTGGTACATTTCTCAAAAGCAAACAAAATATGTCATACGCGGCACTCGCCATGTTAATTATATATTAAAAGCAAATACCTATACCATAGTAAAAATTCCGGATTTCAAGAAATGCGGTAACAAAAAATTGTGGGAGCGTTTCAAACTAGGGTTTTATTTCTTTTTTCTTTTTTACTTTCTCTCACTCCTGGTAACAGGAAGTATTGTAATCGTGCCAAATTTTCGATATCGAGTTTTCACCGGAAATATCCGCTTTGAGGTCCCCTGAGTAAAAAAAAGTGATTTTTAGCAAATGGTCGTGTGTGTGGTGTGTGTGCATGTATGTATGTGAACAGCATAGCTTAAAAACGAAAAATCGTAGAAAGTTGAAACTTGATACTCCGTTTAGGTGTCATCATGGGATCTGACAGTAGGTCAGCGGTCAAAATTCCTGAACCGGAAGTGCCACTTACAAAATGGTTTTTTCACGTTTTTGCAATTATCTCCAAAATGGCTCCAACGATTTTCTTTAAACGGTATATCAACTACACATACAAAGATCTACAAGTTTTATTTGAAACATTTTTCCGAGAAAATGCATTTAAGGGCACTCTTAGGGGTGGGCAGTGGGTGGGTTGCCCTCTAAAGTGCTATTTCAGTTTATTACACAATTCTATCAGCCAAATAATAATAATTAGAATTAAATATGTTGTTGAAATTTCGAGTTCGAAGAAAATCAGATGACCGGAAGTGCGTTGTTACTGAAAAGTATTTTTCAGTTGTCTGGTATTTTCAAGAAAACGGCTCCAACGAATTACTTGGTATGTGAGCTACACATGTAAAGAATAAACTTTTATTTGAACATTTCTCCTGGTGAAGTCGTTTAAAGGGGCTTTTGGGGTAGGGGTGGGGTTATGTTTTTCTCTAAAGTTGATTACACAATTCTGCCATCCAGAGAAAATTAATTAGAAATAAATAGATGGCCAAAATTCCGAATTTCAAGAAAATAGTAAACCGGAATTACGCTTGTACTGAACATTTGATTCTGTTTTCGACGAACTACAAGGAATTTCATCAAATTTGGTACACAAACTATAAAATTTGTCAATTACAATTTTGAAAACTGGAGTAAGAGAAAGTTGTGTGAGTGTTTGACACCAGATTTTTTTTTTTTATTCATTTATATATTGGAACTTTATTGAAGTTGTTTGTTGAACACGTTCAGAACAGTATCCCTCTGATGTTTATACAACAAAATAGTCAAACAACGTTTGGTACGAGTATAAATACAGTCCGAGTATAAATAGTACACCGAATTCTTTTATTAGAAAATTGTTATTTAGCGTGGTTTTAACACTTTTCACTTTTTTTTTCATATTTTTTATTTTGTTTTGTCAATATCAATCATACAAAAATCTGATCTGAAAACTCACATAAAATTTCTGTAAATATAGTTGGTTGAAAAACTGATACTATATTATACTTGTTGTTTTTACTGATTGTCCTAGGGAATAGACAGAATTAATCAATAATTAAAACATCACAGAAACTTTGTAAAATTAATAATTATAAGAAGTAATTGTTTCTACAGCCAAAACAATCATTAATCAGTGTTTTCCTAAAAATATAAATCCTCATTTACCATTCCAAAGAGAAAGTAAATTTCTCGTTATTTCAAAATTGAATTCTTCTTCCATTGGCTCTACGGTCCTTGAAGAACCATGACCTTCAGAGGCATCTCCATCATTCACTTTCCTTCGCCATTGCCTTACTTCCATCTTCCCCAGATCCTCTTCAACATCCTGTAGCCATTTTAAACGGGGCCTTCCCAGCGGTCTTTTCCTTCCGGGATGCCCTTCATAGAGCCTCTTTGCCCCCCCCCCCGACTGGCATCCATCCAGTGCAGATGCCCCAACCAGCGCAGTCTGCCTGTCTTTGTTTGGCCACAAGATCATCCTCCCCGTAAAGCTCTCTTAGTTCCTTATTCGGTATATCCATTTTCCTATATCGTCCGTAACACCTTCCTTTCCCAGGTATTTAACTTTCTTTCATCCGCTTTCCTTAGGGTCCAGGTTTCGGAAGCATACAAAACTACTGGTCTGAGGATCGTCCTATAAATGGTGACTTTTGCCTGCCTTGATATGCATTTATTTCGGAGTATCGGCAACAAGGCTCCATAACATCTATTTCCAGCGTTTATTCTACTCTTAATATCCTGGCTTACGTCGTTTTTGCACGTTAGTAAGCTACCTAGATATTTGAAATCTTTTGTAGCCTTCAAAATTGAATAATGAGACATATAATGCAAACAAAAAGATCGTCAAACAAACAAACGATATTACACAAAGTAATGAAATCGTATAATTATGTCAATATAGCATTCAGTATTCTACATATATATGATGATTAATTATACCTAACGAGTCAAAAGGAACTGACTCAGGAATGTCAAATTTCTGTAGTCAAACCGATTTCATAAAATTAAAAAAAAAAAGGAGCTTTCCTGGTAGTAAGTATCTCGTGAAGCAGTGGTGGGCCTCATTTGCAAAGCTTCGTATGCCTTACCCAACTAGTGCCATATTAGCTGCATGCCGAGCAGCGTCGATTGTAATTGTTGTGATCTATATTACCAAAAAAAAAGTATTTTTTTTTGTGTTCGTTAAACGTATAACGATAAAATATTTTTTTTTTATTCAATAATATTATTTTTTATAGAATAAAAATATACAGTAAAATAAATATTATTTTATAGATTTATCAAGATGGGTGTTAGTGTTGAATATTTAAAAAACATTCAATTTTCTCAATTGACATTACCCGAAAAAATTGAAATAATAAACAAAGGCCGTTCCATTCCTAACATTATGGTTCAGTAAATAGCAGTTAGTACATGTTTTCTCAAACAACTAATTTCAATGAAAAAGTTATTCAAAAATTTCGTGAAGCTAAAAACTCGAAAAATGGATTTTATATTCAAATAATTTAATGTTTTTTTTTCTTTCTTTTTTATATTAGTTATTTCAGAAATCATTGTTTTTTTTATAACAGAAAATATCTTAAAAAATATCCATGTGAATATATTTTCAATTAAATTGAGTTGAATTTAGAGATGCTCCGTTTTATTCATGCAGCACTCCCACTTCGCGGGCAAACTTACCGGGAACCAAATCACAGGCCGTGCACGATGTTAATCCCTCCGTTATTGCCCTTGTCTTGGTGTATCTTAAAGGCCCCCCGGTTTGGGATCATTAGCCTTGAAGCGTATCATAGGAATCAATGATTAGTGCCTTTTTACAATTCTGTAGGCAGGGGTTAGCAAATATTGGAAAGTATTCTATAACGATACCGTAAACTTGTTCGTTATATTATAAGAAATCTTTTTTATATAATTACTTAATAATTCCTTTCTTTTGGTTTTTGTGATGTCGGCATGTAATGACGAGCGTGTTATTATTATTATTATTATTATGTTAAGTGCCTTAAGGCGCGGGATCTAAGCCGATATGGCTCTTATCCGCCCCTTCGAGATCTCGCTTCATCATCAGGATTTCGGGAGTACGGGTTTTATGGATGGTCTAAGCTCCGAGTACTTGATCAGATTAGATTAAGATTTGTAGATCAGCCTGTTCAAATGCTCTTCACTAGTTCGGTGATATATATAGAATATACTTTGAAAACAAGAAAACTATGATAAATCGATGAACATACAGAAATTGATAAAAAAAAAAAAAACACGAACAGACAAAAAACAACAGAACATACCTGTATATAGAAAGTAAGGGAGCATCATTATTATTCAAACAAACAAAAAAGATGGATAATATAAAAGAGAACTTATTTCAGAACTAGCAGTCTGGTTGGTCTATAAAAGCTTCAGCTACGTTTGATGGGGGAGAATGCTAGGTTTATGAAAGGGCGGGAAGGTCGGTTTGTTTCTAGTTGACATGTCATACAATGTTGTCGCCTAATTTAGGATTCCTATTGGTGGAAACCACTAACTGGCGGTGATGATGTTGATGACGTGGTAGGTTGTATGACGTAGCTGTGTCATACAAGCTTTAGCCACCAGCTATATACAGACACAGACGAACTGTCATATATGTGAGTAATTATTCTAGTTTATATACATATACCTTTATATATATGTATGTATCAACGTATACGGATACACAAACTGTATCTGGCTGAGAGAGACACACACAGACACGTATATACAATCTTCATGGCCATAATTATGATAGATAGAAACTTGTCAAACTTTGGTTTACAGGTGGGTAACTTCATTGTCTGTATACGTATTCTAAATGAAATGACAATCAATAATAATAGTCAATCATGGTTTTAGAAGTTAATTAAAAACAAAAACAAAAAAGAGTCGCATTGGCGAAAAATGATTTTAAAATGATATCAATTTAGAATGATTATATAATTATAATTAAAATTAACCTTTTAAATTAGATAAATTAAAACTGAATATAATTTTTAGTAGGCTGGTGAATGAATCTTCTCCTATTCCCCACCCATCATCATTATCATCATCATCATCAATGGCGCTACAGGCCACTAATGGACCATGGCCTCCTCATGCAGAAGTTTCCGCCAGTTTTCCCTGCTCTGTGCAGCTACCTTTCAGTTGCTCGTGCCAAGGATGCAGGATTAAGATTTGTAGATCAGCCTATTCAAATGATCTTCACTAGTTCGGTGATATATATAGAATATACTTTGAAAACAAGAAAACTATGATAAATCGATGAACATACAGAAATTGATAAAAAAAAAAAACCACGAACAGACAAAAAACAACAGAACATACTTGTATATAGAAAGTAAGGGAGCATCATTATTATTCAAACAAACAAAAAAGATGGATAATATAAAAGAGAACTTATTTCAGAACTAGCAGTCTGGTTGGATTATGTCCCATCCTTTCTTACTTCCTCTGACCATCTCAGCTTAGGTCGTCCTATACGCCTCTTGCCTTCCAGCTTCTCCTCTTCAATCTTTTTTGCTATTCGGCTATCTTCCATCCCCGCAAGGTGTCCAGTCCAGCGCAACCTTCCTAGCTTTACAAATTTTACCAAATTTGGTTCCCTGTACAGACTCTTTATTTCCTGGTTCGTCCTTCTTCTCCAGACATTACCCTCTCTGACTGTCCCATAGATCTTACGAAGGACTTTCCGCTCGAAGACCATTAAGTCTTCTTCTCCTATTCCCCTCCATAGAACAATAATAATATCTGTGGACAAAGTACGATACCTTGGACATTGCTAGATAAACCTTTAACCTGGAACGCACACACCAGATTGAAAAGACTATACCTCAATCGACGTTACAAACTTCTCTCAAAGCTACTTGACGTTCTAAACTTTCCCTGAACAACAAAAGACTGATTTACAATATCATAATACTAACATTATGATATACTGACCCTCTGGATATTCGGATGTGAGGTTTGGGATTCAACCAACCATTCCAATTCCTACCGCATCCAATCCTTCCAATCCAAACTCCTTCATCGAATCACAAACGCCACATTTTATGTTTGTAATATTAGCGGCCTTAATGTGTTCCTTTTGTATCCCCAAATTAGTCAAATTAGTTAAAAAATTCCATAATTCTATATAGGGCGTTTTATATCTCAGAAAACTATCTGAACTGGCTGAAATTATATTCACTTTTAATTTATCTAATTTAAAAGGTTAATTTTAATTATAATTATATAATCATTCTAAATTGATATCATTTTAAAATCATTTTTCGCCAATGCGACTTTTTTTTGTTTTTGTTTTTAATTAACTTCTAAAACCATGATTGACTATTATTATTGATTGTCATTTCATTTAGAATACGTATACAGACAATGAAGTTACCCACCTGTAAACCAAAGTTTGACATGTTTCTATCTATCATAATTATGGCCATGAAGATTGTATATACGCGTCTGTACGTAGCGACCATTTCAGTGGCCAGTAAAAGTTGACCAGTGCTTGGTAGTACCCCAATAATGATTTGTTTAGAACTTTTTTTTTAAATTGATTTTACTTCCCCCCTCCAATTAACCTACATATCACGAATGTGTGTGTCAACAGAATATCTAAAAAAATGAAAAGTTATAGAAAGCTCAAAGAAGGTATTTCGTTTAGGTACTACCACCTTGCATCAAGCACAATGATTTCGGGCAGAATTCATCAACCGAATGTGCAACTTTACTGAATTATTTTCCCCGCTTTTTCATGATTTTTCCCGAAAACGGCTCTAAGGATTTTCTTTAAGCTTCGTATACTAATATATATATTATATATATATATATATAAACATCACTTTTATTTGGAACACCTACATAATATTAATTCACATTAGAAGCATTGATGGATTTGTAAATTTTAAGAAAATCGGTCTACCGGAAGTGCCAGTTTACAGAACAGGTTTTTAAGTTTTTTGGAATTTTCTCGAAAACGGTTGCAAGGATTTTCTTTAAACTTGGAATACATGCTGCCATAGATAGAAACATAACACTTTGAATCATTGTTTCGGAAAAAGATTTATTTTAAAGAGGTCTGTCAGTTAGTTTAATTTAAATTTGGCCAAGCTTTATAGGTTCTGACATAGAACGCTCCACATACAAAATTAGAGCACGCTCTAGGCCACCGTACCTAGCACATAGCCCCAAAACCGGTGCTTATGGGGTCACATAGCCTTGCCTACATAGTAGACAAGTTTCCATCCCTGCCACGTGGAGGCGGATCTCTACATATCCGTCTAGTCCTTCGCATTACCGCTACTTTGCGAGCAAACTCAACAAAGTCTTTAAAAATTTATGGCACTTTTCGTCAATCTCCCGGCCAGTTCTCTCCCCTTCTTTTCAGCTTCAATTCCATATGGATTCTTGCCTCGAGAACGTGATGCATCGTATCCCGTTCACTGCATTCGCAATTCGGGAAATCTTTCATTCCCAGTTCATGGAGCTTAGAATTGAACTCCCATGGCCCGTGAAATATTGCGTGACGGTTTGGGACAGCTCCAGCCATCGGGAAGCATGCAGATTCGGGAAGAATTCATATATGGTTCTCCCTTTCTCTGCTTCATCCCAGCGTCTTTGCCAATTCCCAATCTCGTACTCTCGAAGCTTTTTCTTTGCAAGGGCAGCAGGCGTCTGACTGGACAGCTCATCATCTGCGAAGAGATAAAGCGGCAACACACCAGCGACCACCGGCAAGGAGACCGTGGATTATGTCGCATAGGCCCTTGTTATAGAGCACAAAATAGCTCTTTGCATTCGTTATAGAGTGCTGCTGTACGACTGCATGTCCAGCTTGTCAGCCCAACAGGCAGCTGCATACGTTGCAACATGCTCTATCACGCCCCTATAGACGGTTAAGGCCACGCCAGTCTTCAGCCCCCACTCAGCATCGGCTACTGGTACAAGTTCAGACTTCTGGAGGCAACTCGCTGAATATGGGGCTTAAAAAGAAAGCTTCAATTCCAGCAGCATGCCCAAGCACTCAAACTGGATCATTTGGACTGGGATGAAGCTTGCCTTTCATTAGTGTCATTTAAAGAAAGTCCGTGTGAGTGATTCACACCAGATTTGTTTAACTTCTCCAATTAAAATTCGCGCTGAATACGATTTTTTTTAAATTTTAATTAATTCAAAGAGAGGGAAATAAAAAGCATTAATATTTTTGTATGTAACGTATTTTTATTTTTTCTTTATAAAGGCTTAGATTGAATTTTTTATTAAAAAAGAAAAAAATATTAAAAAAAAATAAATTGAGAGGGAGTGAAAGTGACAGAGAGGGGGCAAAAAAATTGTTATCGATAGTGGGGCAATGTGTGAAGTAAGTGTTGCTAGACTCGCTGAAGTATTATACAAATCAGTATTACTTCCGGTCCAACGCTTTTCTCTCCATCAAACAGGCATTCATCGACCTCACTAGAGCAAACAGCGATTCCAGTCCACTTCAGCTTTTTTTTTTTTTTTTTTTTATTAATCTTAAGCCTTTTATCTGTGTGATAGATATAATTTTTATGTTTTATTTATTTCTTTATTAGTTTACTATGGATAAAGATTTTGTTTTTAATAAAATTACTCTTCCCAAAGCAAAGGGAGAATTTAAAAAAAAATTGTGATCTGTTGTGAAACACTCACATGACTTTCTGATGACAAATAGCAGTTGATATTTGTACCATCTTTAATTCTATTATAGCCCTCAAAGTGGTGAAACAATAAATTGCATTGAAATGCTATTTTAAAGAATTATTATATGCCTAATGACGCACCTTACTAAAATCCGCTCGAACATAATTGTTTTCCGATAAAAACCAATATTTTCAAATAAAAGCACTAAACGGAATATCAAGTTCAAGCTTTTCTATCTTCGTTTTTATTTTTACTTTCCTGTCAAATTTTCCAAATTGATTATGTACCGGAAATATATTGGTTTTGAGGACTCCGAAGTACACAAAAAATGTTTTTAGCAAATGGTGTCTCTTATGTATGCGTGTTTGTGTGATTAAAATAACTCAAAAATGAAAAAATCAAAAGGGAAGGGAATAGCTAAGTGGTTAGCGTACTGGACTCCCACGCGGAGGACCCGGGTACGAGTCCAGCTGTCTAACCCTTAGATTTTTTCTCCTAAGTAGCCGCCTACAGCTCAATAGTCCGGAGATGGACAGTGTTGTCTATAACGAGAGAACACTGTCCAAAGAGGCCGGCAGTGCACCGAGAAGGCTCTGGGCGCCATGACCATATCCATAGTGCCCTTAAATGAATTTTCCCGGAGAATGTTTCAAATAAAATTTGTAGCTCTTTGTATGTGTAGTTGATATATTAAGTTTAAAGAAAATCTTCGGAGCCATTTTTGAGAAAATTGCAAAAACGTAAAAAACACAACTAGTAAAGTGGTACTTCCGGTTGAGGAATATTGACACATAACGCACCGTCAGATCCCATGGTGATACCTAAACGTAATATCAAGTTTGAACTTTCTACGATTTTTCGTTTTTGAGCTATGCTGTTCACTTACATACACACACACAGACACACACACACACACACACACACACATACAGACCATTCGCTAAAAACCACTTTTTGGACTCAGGGGACCTCAAAACGGATATTTCCGGTGAAAACTCGATATCGAAAATTTGATAGATTACAATACTTCCTCTTACTTAGAGTAAGAGAAAGTAAAAAAAAAAAATCAGAGGACGCCGATCGCATAATTTGGTATTCCGTTTAGATACCACCATCGGAATCTGCCACCCGAAGGTTTCGGGCAAAATCCATCAACTGGAAGTGCGACTTTACTGTGTCTTTCTGTTTCAGTTTATTTGCGAGTTTTTCTCGAAAAGTGTTCCCACGTTTGTTCTTTAACACTGACAAAGTTACAAACATAAATATGAATTTCCATGACAACATTTTTTTAACAAATTTTCCACGTAATGCCAGCCATTCAAACAATTTTCTTCTTTTTTTCTTCTTCTTCTTCTTTTTTTAAAGGACATTTTTACTTATGTCAGTTTTTCCGACAACTTGACATTGTCACATCCACATTGTTGTTTCATTATTATCCTCATTTGTCAACATATTGCTGACACATTTTTCTGTTAACTTTCACGATTTCTCATGAGAAGGAAAGAGATTTTCGTTTCTCCATTGAGAGATCTTATAATAATTTACTTTCTTTAATCATTAAAGTAAACAAAATAATTGGTCACAGAGACAGCAGTAATAAACAGTACCGTATGCCATTTTAACAAAATACAGATATTTTATTAATGTCAATAAAAACATCAATAAATAGATCCATTTAAAACTAATTTTGTAATAGATGACAACAAAACAATGCTGCGGGGCGGGGGGGACTTTAGCATGGCAAAAACAAATCTCCACTGCTTCATTTTAGATTAAGTTATCATTGTTTTATAACTTTAAACAACTAGTATTACTACCAAACTTAAACTAAAACTTTGTAACAACACTTATCATAAGTTGTTTAAACCTTGACTTACAAATGTTTGTGATTTAAGTTTGTTTAGATAATGTTACAATTCTATTTGTTAAGTAAAAATATTAGATAATTCTTTAAGATAATTCTAACGCAGTAATTTCATATAACTGATTTAGTTTGCAAACTTTAGATGCTAATTGAAGGAATTTTTGGGAAATACTTCGTACAATAATTTTCGCTAAATTTGGCCCTCTCACCACTGAGATGGGTCTCACATCGCACATACAAGTAAACAATAGCTGCGGCCTAGTTTAAGGTAAAATGGTCTAACCAGGTTTGATTCTGTATATAAATGTTAACCCATTTCTAGAGTGTAAATGTACCCAGTTGTATAGTTAGTATAATAAGGGTATTATATATGCTATGACTTCTGATTGTCTTCCGTAATCTTTATCTAAGTATACATTACCAAAAATGTTCTAATGTTAACTTATACTTAACCACTTATACCCACCCAAGTTAGCACTTAACAGCTTGTACGGAAGTCCAAAAACCATTTTAACTAACAAAATGCTTATTTATTTGGGTACTTGCATATTAAGTGTTTCAGTGTATAATAAGAGAACACAGTTATTTGATGCTATTTTGAATGTTATTACTAGAAATGGTATAATTCTGGAATTTCCAGTGCTTTCTAGAAATAAGGACGTAATCCCTGATTCGTAAGAGGTATTACATTTTAATATTATTCCGAACTCTATAGTTTTTAACATCTTGTAAACAACTAGCTAAGCCAACGTAGCTATGTCCCTTGACAATTGTATAATTATATGTGTGTATGTATGTGTTCTCTGGGTGTCTGAGTTGGATGTATGTGAACCAAAAAGAAAAAAATCTAGTGTGTATTATTATTATTCAAAGAAGGGGAGGGCAAACCCTACGCTATCCAAAGCCTCCCGGGGTCCATATATCTACCCCTGGGACTAGAACAAAAATCCAGGCCCAGGTTTTAACCATCTAAGTTCCACCACAGACCGAACAAATCGGACCAAAAGCTTAAAAGGACACAGCTTAAAATCCTCTACCGATATCCGCTTCCGGCCGAAGGTCCTAAACCTAATCTTCTCACAGCCCAAACAATCCGTCATCAGATGCATGGGTGTTTCCTCCTCCGTCTCACAAACTCTACAAAAGGGGTCAGGCATGAGTCCCATTATATAGAGATGTCTCCTTAAGCCACAATGCCCATGAGGAATCGAACTAGATGCCTGAGAGAGGTCTGTGAAAGACATCGGATCCCGCTACTCAAAGCTCCGTCCGGACCCCCTAATGAGCATCTTAGACTGCCGACAACCCACTCCACTCATCCATAAGGATAAGTGCTGTGAGGTCATCCACGTCTGGAAGCCTGACAAACATGTGCCAGAAGACACACCAACAGCAGGCTCTGGACCAATGAAAGGGAGAGAGGCGCCTAATTTGGCAAACCTATCCAAAATCTAGTGTGTAACCTGACACAAGTTCCTCTTATCCTAATTTATACAATTTAACCAAGACATTTTATTTAAAATTGCAACGCTACAATGTTTAGTTTGGCTGGCCATAAAAAAAATAACGGTAGGGATTTTACTTGTACACCTGAGCAGCCTTGTGTGGAGCAATGTCAAAACCAACAAAGCTAGTATCAATTAAAATTCAAACTGACGGACAGACTACCGATACCCTTCTAATAACACTTCTTTTCTTTTCCAGAAAAATTTTAAGTTCATAGGATTCGAAGAGCGGAGAAGCAGACATTTAATGAATCAAAAGTCAGTTACGCTCCACCTAGATAGGAAGGGATAGTTCGATTCATATAAAGCGAGCAACCTATCTTCTAACTTCTTATTACTCAGCCAGTCTCTCGCCAGCTTTTATTTTACTGTAAAGTCCTCGCAGTTTGTGTGTTCTATTTATTATACAGTGTTCAGCATATTATCTAGTTTATTTCTAATCTCATTCCCAGATTCATTCTCTCCAATTCTCTCACTCCTTCTCACATCCGTTATAATTATACTGAAATGATAAGAAAAGCATAACGCTACTCTTCCCCCTAGAACCCTCAGAAAAATACATTGAAAATGTTTCAAATAAATATGATAGGTATTTATATGTGTAGATAGTATACAAAAGAAAGTTAAAGAAAATCTTTGAAGCCGTTTTCGAAAAAAAAAAATCACGAAAAAAGAAACATTCAGTAAAGTGTATTGGAATCAGAAGTCTTGAAGAGGGTGGTTGCGACGAATGGTTGGGAGTTAGTTAGAGATTTTTAGAGAGTTGTTACTCGAAATATGAACTACTAATTTACAAAAATAGACTATATTTTAACAATGAATTAAACGTTTGAAAAAGATAAAACTACAATTAATTGAAAATGATTTAAATGGTAACTAAGATGCACAAAACATCTCTTGCCGTGTGTTGACCCTAGGTCTTGAATAGGTCAGTGACCAGTGTGGTGACAGATGGTGGCGGTTATCAAAAGACTGTAGCCAGGTGGTCTTTAGAGTGTTTGTTGACCCTTGTATACCGGCCAGGTGGCTTCTGTACACTGACCGTATAATGACCCTTGTTGAAAGGGTTCTTGTTAAAAGGGTTTTAGCGGTGTCTTTGGCGGTATTCCTGTGACCGTGTACTGACCCTTGTTTTGAAAGGGTTTTTGTTTGCCGCTACTCTTGACCTGAATGATAGCGGCTGGCTGGCACCACTAGTTATAATTTTTATAATTTAAAAATTATATCTTTTCCTTTTGTTATCACATTACAAAGTTACACTTCCGGTTGATGGATCTTGCCCCCCCCCAAAAGTTTGTGAGCTTCCTGCAACTTATTGTTTTTGTGATATTCTGTTAATACACACACGCACACACACATACAGACCATTCCGCTAACATTTTTTTCGTATTCAAGTGATCCCAAAATATATGTATTTCTGGTGAAAACTCAATTTCGAAAATCTGGCACGATCGCAATATCTACTTCCTGTTACCAGGAGTAAGAACAGGAAATAAATAATAACAATTTCTTTTAAAAATTGAAACATATGCCTTACTCAACTATAGAGAAAAACCCCTTTCCCATAATATGCACTCACTGCATTTATATGCACTTCAGAATACTGTGCAAACTGATATTGTTCTGTGCGTTTAAAAATTAGTCATTTCAATCAATATAAGCCGCAGTAAGAAAAAGTGGTGTGAGGGTTTCACACCAGATTTGTTTTTTTTTTTTTAATTCCTTTTTTGCGATGTTCTTGAAAAAAGTTTCTACGATTTTCTTTAAAATGTCTACAACTCAGAAATAAGTAATTGTGTTTCCGATAAGAAGAGTATCTACCAGAGGTTCTGAAAAAGACGTAACCTTAGTCTTTTACCCTTCCAATGCCCTTAATTTTCCTATAAATTTTTACAATGACGCTTCTTACCCAGCTATAAAAATAATAACATTAAAGAAATTAAATCGGTTGTTAAACATTTTCATATTTAAAGAAAAATTGACTAAGGCT
Source organism: Triatoma infestans (assembly GCA_011037195.1). NCBI lineage: Eukaryota > Metazoa > Arthropoda > Insecta > Hemiptera > Reduviidae > Triatoma > Triatoma infestans. The sequence goes on from JAAEAF010008062.1 coordinate 23,790, forward strand.
GGTGAATGAAACTCATGTGAAAGTTTCACTCCAGAGTTTCCCCCAGATTATTGTTTAGGGAAAATAATTTTCCGAGTTGGATACAATCTGTGTGGTAACAAGACAAATTTATCTGGTGACATCATCAGATCGACCAAGCTGGTTTGGCTATAAGTTGAATAATGAAGGCTTTAGTTCGTTTACGTGGACAATAGAGATTGCTCTAAGCTAAGTGAAATCTTTGAGTGAGTAAGGGACGGATATATATATATAGAGAGAGAGCGAGTGATTTAACTGGAGGATCGTGGCATGGCCGAACTGTTATGGTGGAAAACAAGAACCCCAATTTAAACCTCCCGCTCTGCCGGGTTCGTCCGTTCGTGATTTCTCCTCTTTGGGTACATTCTCAATTAGAGACCATAGTAAAAGAGGAATCTAATTTCAATCTGTCTACAGCTTTCAATTTATGTCTTACAGGAAGGTGAATTTCAAGAGTAGATTGAAAAGGAGAAATCAAGACCTTTGCCTTTTTGAAGTAATTAGTTATATTTATTTGAAGTTTTTTATTAAAAAAAATTCACCTTCACTGTATTACTTTCTCTAATATTGCGGTTTGAGAAAGTATTGTAATCGTGACAAAATTTTCGATATCAAGTTTTCACCGGAAATACACGTTTTGTACTCGTAGTCTCCTGAGTCCAAAAAAGTGGTCACACTGTTTAATTGGTTGATTACTAGGGTAAGGTAAAACGTTGTCGGCTTAGCCCATAGCTGCCACAGCTACAAATGAAATTACTATTCTGTTATGTTGGCACATTTGTTACCAAAGTAAATACCAAATGTGAATTTGATCAGACAAATTGTTTTATACGACTGTTTAAAGTAAGAGTGTTGTGTGTTTTTGAGAAAAATGAATAAACTTAAATACCGTTCCGTCATAAAATTCTTCGTTTTGGATGGTTTATCTCCAACAGCAATTCATCCAAAGTTGGTGAAAGTGTTTAAGGAGTCTGCACCTTCGTTTATCAACAGTAAAAAGAAAAATGGGCTGCTGAGTTTAAACGTGGTTGAAGATGATCCACGTGAAAGACGGCCAAAAACTGCATTACTGAAGAAAATATCGAGAAGATACACAATATGTTTCTAGATGATCGACAATTAAAGGTGTATGAGGTAGCTAAGGCTTGTAGACATTCAGAAGAAAGGGTAGGCGCTTTTTTTACAAGAAGAATTCAGTATGAGAAAGCTTTGTGCTAGATGGGTGCCGCATTTATTAAATGCTGATCACAAACAAATGAGGAATCGACTTTCTCAGCAATGTTTGTGCCGTTTTAAGAAGAATCCAACCAATTTTCTGCGCCAATTTGTTACGATGGATGAAACGTGGGTTAACCACTTTACACCTGAGTCAAAACAAAAGACCGCAGTGGGTAGAAGTCGGTGGCTCTACACCGAAGAGAAAGGCTTGGTTTGCAAAAGAAATAAATCCTCTTTCACTAGGACAATACACCCGCCCACAAAGGCGCTTTGGCAATGGGAAAATTGAGGGATTTGAAATAGGAATTGTTGGAACATCCTCCCTATTTGCCAGATTTGGCTCCCTCCGACTTACATCTATTCCCAAATCTTAAAAAATTTGTGGCTGGAAACGTTTTGGGTCAAATTTTCATTTGATAGCAGCAATAAAGGAAATTTTGAAGACCTTCCAGTTTGCACTTCAGGCATGGAATCCAGTTATTGGAGAAACATTGGACAAAGTGTATTGACTACATTGAGAAATAAATGCCTTTATTTAAAATAAAAAATTATAATTAAAATATAAAATTATATCATAAAATTATAATTAAATCTTACTTATAATTAAATCTTACTTATAATTTGCTTAAAACATTAGAAACTTTAAGTTTTTTTTATGAGAATTTAAAGTTCTTTCAAGTAATAAAAATATTTATCACAAACATAAATGTTTATTGGTCATTAGTAAACAACAGCAATGTACTTAAATTAATTACTTGTATCAGAAATCACTTTTGTTTTGAAAAATAAATGTTTGACTGCTATTTATTTTTACAGGAACTATTACTGTGGCATTTTGAGTTGCATTTTATATTCTTTGTGCGACACTTCCACATTTTATCAATACACTATCTTTTGCAGTGGCACATTGCCTTGCTGACTTCCAGATGATAACATAGATGCTGAGCGAAGTGTTAATGAAGTTGAGGGTACATCACAAATGTTAATAAAGTTAATCTCAGAAAGTGTAAACTCATTACGTGCATAATTGTTCATGGTTAGCGCTAAAATACGTTCACCCTCAGAAATTCAGACAAGAAATGAATAAACAACTCTAATGATGTTTTAATGCATCGTTGTACTCAAGCCGACAAGTTACAACCTGTCCGTCGTGATATGGTTACACCAACTAGTGCTCAGAACGCCAATGATTAATAATTTCTGTTCAATAATTTATTACTTAATAAGTTGATTTTTTACTTCCCAGAAAGAGGAAGTATTGTAATCGTGTCAAATTTTCGATATCGAGTTTTCAACGGAAATATCCGTTTTGAGGTCCACTGAGTCCAAAAAAAGTGGTTTCTAGTTTTTAAATATAAAGTAATCCCAATAAATAAGAAATGTCCTTTTATTTTAATGACACGATTTCTTTATATTGTATTTAATAATGACAATACGTCATGCAGCGGTTTTCAATTTTTAGAGCAGCAAGAGCATTGACATTGTCTGTCTGGTACTTATTACAGGACAAAAAATATTTCCTAAGGATATCTACCAAAAAGTTTCCAGACTAGTAGGACCCATATCGCAAATCACTGCGCGTCATATTCTAATATGGTTTCATACGCGTCTTGGCTTTTCTTCATTGCCACAATGAGTTGTGGTCGTATAGCATGATAGCCACGACACCAATTTTGCTATGTGGTCTTTCTGTGCTTGCCACAACGCGTCGTGAGCCTTTTCTAAGATCCATTACACGAATTTCGCGATGTGGATGTTTTACAATGACCACAACGCGTTGTGAGCTGTTTTTTCGCTCAATGAGCATTTTCGGTCTTTGAGCGTAACAAATTTTATATCAATAGCAGAATCTAAATTTAATCAAATTTTATTTTCGAGCTAATTACAACCATTCCTTCCACCAGAACTTCTTGAAATGAACATTCTAGGAAGAAGTTCGTAATAAAAGGTGATAGGTATTGTAATAATAGTTAGCGTAACAAAATTTTATGAAATCCATCGGTGTTGTTCTATGGAGAATATCGCAATAAAACAAAAAACAAATTGTTCAGTAAAAATGAACTTCCGGTCAAACGATTTCCTTCAAACTCGCAATTTGGTAACCTATTTAATTCTACTTAATTTTATTTAATTGAGAGGAAACATAAGGGGTTCATCTTTACACCAAAATTTTCTTCTTAAGAATTTTCCTAGGAAAATGTTTCAAATAAAAATTGTAGTTTTTTTATATGTCTCGTTAATATTCCATGTTTAAAAAGAAAATCATTGAAGCCATTTTTGAGAAAATCGTTTAAAAAAAAAAAAATGAAAAATGTAAAGTATTAACTTCCGGTTGACCGATTTGATCGAAACCTTAATTATTCGGTCCCCCATGCTAGCACTTAAACTAAATATAAGTGTGAACTTTCTACGATTTTATCGTTTTTCTATGCTATGCTGTTCACATTTACACACAAACCATTTACTAAAAACCATTTTTTTTCAGTCGTAGAGGACTTCAAAACGTGCATTTCCGGTACTGAAAATTCGATAACGCAAATTTGTTACGTTTACAACATTTTTCATTCTAGGAAGTAAGAGAAAGTAAAAAAAAATGAAAAGTTTAACGCTGGGATTGAAGAAAATTGAGATGGACAAATTCTAGTGTTCTCCCCGTGGGAAATAAAGGAAAGTGAGTGATTTGCTTTCTCAGTATCAATCCCTATTAAAATCCTTATAAATAAAGAAGAGAGATCAAAAATTACTATAGGGAATTTTTTTTTTTTTTCTTTTCTATTTTTACTTTCTCTAACTTTTAGTAAGAGGAAGTATTGTAATCGTGTCAAATTTTCGATATCGAGTTTTCACCGGAAATATCCATTTTGAGGTCCTCTGAGTACAAAAAAGTGGTTTTTAGAAATGGTCTGTGCGTGTGTGTGTGTGCGTGCATAGCTCAAAAACGAAAAACCGTAGAAAGTTGAAACTTGATACTCCGTTTTGGTATCACCATGGGATCTGACAGTACGTTACCAGTCAAAATTCCTCAACCGGAAGTACCACTTTACTAGTTGTTTTTTTTTTTTTTACTTTTTTGCGATTTTCTCAAAAATGGCTCCGACGATTTTCTTGAAACTTGGTAAATCTATTACACATACAACAAGCTTTAACTTTTATTTGAAAAATTTCTCCGGTAAAATTCATTTAAGGGCACTTCTGGGGGAGGTATAGGCTTAGGTTTTTCTCTAAAGTGCTATTTCAGTTTATTAGCCAATTCTCCATCTAAATAATGTTAATTAGAATTAAATACGTTGTTGAAATTCCGAGTTTGAAAAGAATCGGATGACCGGAAGTGCGTTTACTTTACCACTTTACTAAATAATAAAGATTTTACAAAAATGTTTTCACTTTTTCGCGATTTTCTCAAAAATGGCTCCAAAGATTTTCTGGAAACATCGTATATAAACTACACATACAAAGATCTACAACTTTTATTTATAACATTTCTCTGGAAAACCATTTAAGGGCACTTTTAGGGGGAGGGATGGGGTTATGTTTTTCTCTAAAGTGCTCTCATAGTTGATTATAAAATTCTATCATCCAAACAAACTGAATTAGAAATAAATAGATGGACAAAAAATTATGAGTTTCAAGAAAATTAGTAAACCGGAAGTGCGTTTTTTACTGAACACAGTTTTTTTCAGTTTTCGACGAATTTCATTAAATTTGGTACACAAACTATAAAAATTAGTAAATTATAATTTTGAGCACTGGAGTGAGAGAAAGTTGTGTGACTGTTTCACAGCAGATTTTTTTTTTTTTAATAAATTAATGATTCTATTTCCATATTTATTAAATTTAATTGATAAAATGCGCAGGGAATTATAAAGTTTACATACTTGATGAAATTTGTAATTATTTTGATCAACATTTCTGGCAATTAAATTTATTATTTTTATTATTATTATTATTTTAACATATCAGATTACATAATTATATATATATTTATGTACGATATATTTCTTGATACTCATTAAATGCACCGTAATGGAACGAATAAATTTTTCTTGGGAATTTCATTTATTTTAACATTTCAAGCGTTCATGACGAATTTGTTTAATTTTTGGGTTCATCCAGCTGTTGGAGTAGACCCACTTTATTTTTAGATTTTTTTTTTTTTACCGCATTTTTCAATCTCGAATTGAGAAAGTTTCTTAAAAATTGTTGGAACCGTGTGCGTCCAAGAAAAATTACATTTTAGAGAGTTTTGGGTGAGGGATAAGGTCTTTCTTCATAAAATTGGTTTTTATTACGATATAACAAGAGAATCAGAAGTTTGAAGAGAATTTTGTAATTTATAACTAAATAAATTCAATGAAGCAAGGGGGTTTTCTGGGGGGGGGGTTAGGGTCGGTTTAATATTTTCCTCTAAAGTGTTATTTCAGTTAATTATATTATTCTATCATTTACATAATACGTATTAATTACAATAAAATGTGATACCAAAATACTGAATTTGATGGAAAATTAGTTGACCACAAGTGCATCTTTACTTGAATAATTTTTTTCCGTAAGAGAAAGTTGTGTGAGTGTTTCACACCAGATTTCTTTTTTTTTTTTTACATTTCATTTTAAAAAACATATATTCCTGATAAAATTTCAGTTTCTAAAATTGCAATACTTTCTCTTACCACAATAAGAGAAAAGTAAAATTTAAAATAATAGAAAAAAAAAATTCTTGAACGAACAGTTCCTTGCACCTTTTTTTTTTTTAAGTTCCGGTAATAAAAGGTTTTAATAACAGAAATGTTTAATTAAAATGGAAATTTTCCACGTTGAGAAAAGCTGACATCAGCTGAACTAAAATAGTAGATTTCCATTGCCACCCCTTGTGGTGGAAAGCCTCTAGGAAAACTGAAAAGCACTTTTTGAAATATTTCCTATTAAAGCTGAATGTGATACTAGTTTTCATTCCATATTAATTGAAGTGATTTTTTAATTAATTTTAATTCAATTTATACGCGTAACGTTGTAAAAATAAAAAAAAAAACAAATTTTTTCTAGCATAGAAATATGTAATGTGAAACGATTTTCTCGTAATGCAATGCTGAGCTCTAACATAAATATAGAAGGGTGGGGGGGTTACTTGTTGTCAGTGTGGTGGAACTGACTGGAGAGAGAATTAGAATTAATTTAAGAATAATGAAGAACAAATAAACTAGATGCAGCGAACACTGATATAATGAAAGAATATATAATAATTGCAAGGATTTGTTGAATGATACTTGAGAATAAGGTAGCGAGGAGAATAATTAAGAGGAGACAGGCCGGCTGAGTATAGAATAGAATAGTAAGTAGAATGATTTTGATTGACTGGTGTCAATAAATGTTCTCAAACTGTTCTTCTGTGGGGCTAGCTCGCCTTTATTTATATGGAATTCTCCCCCCCTCGTTTGGCCTAGGTAGGGAGTAACTAATGATTCGGACCTTTGGTTCAGATCCTCATGAATCTTAATGATTCTAATGATTTGGATCTCATTAAATCGAGGAAGAGAATTGAAAATGATTTCTGAGAGTGACAAATAAACTTACTTGTAGATACACTGAATACTGTTGTAATTAGATATAGACACAGATTCAAGGATATTACACTGTTGAATGATACTTAAAGCAGCGAGAGAATAATTAAGAGAGAGACAAACTGGCTGAGAACAGAAAGTACATAGAATGATGTTGACTGACTGGTGTCAATAACTGTTTTCTTCTGTAGGGCTATAGATCGCCTCTATTTATATGGCATTCTCCCTCCCTAGTTTGGCCCAGATAGGGAGTAACTAATGATTCGGATCCTTGGTTCTTCAGATCCTCACGAATCTTAATGATTCTAATGATTCTGATCCGATTACAGTAGGCATCCTTGTCTCAGGCAGCCATTTCTAAAGTAGTTATATTGTGGTCCAGAAGACACCGTTAATAACGTTGTAGAAACTTAAATAACATTTGAAATTTAATGCCACAAATTCTGCATAACTACAACTAGAATTAGTTTTCCTGCAAAAAGAAAAAACTTTCAAATAAAAGTTATAGAAATGTATCTATCCAAAGAGTTTTCCAAGTTTAAAAAAAAATCGTAACAACTCAAAAATCTATTCTATAAAATTCTATCATTTCCGGTTAACCGTTTTTCTTCAAATTTTTTATGCTAGCGATATTTGTAATGGGTATTTTAATAGGTGAGAGAGTACTATTCATTTTACTGAAGTAGTATACTTCAGTTTAGAAGAAAGCATAAAGCTATCGTTCCATCAGAACCAGTCAAAAAAATCGATTTTCTCAGGATAATGTTTCAAATAAAAGTGATAGGTGAAAGGATAGTATATACGAAGTTTATAGAAAATCGTTGGAAAAAATTCAATAATGTCGCATTTCCCATTGATTTATTTTGTCTAGAAATATTCTTGTCAGATGCGGTGAGAGTATCTAAACGAAATGCCGCCAAATTTTGTGCTATTTGCGAATTTTCAGTTTTGAGATATTTTGTTAAAACACACACACACACAAACAAACAGTCCATTCGCTAAAAACATTTCTTTCCTACACGAGAAAACCTTAAAACATATATTTCCTTGTGAAAACTCAGTTTCGAGATATTTTAAACGATCGCGATACTTCCTCTTAATTTAGGAGTAAGAGAAACTAATATAGTCGGGTCAGATCTGGTCTGAAATAATACTAAGACGTGCTGTTGTTACTATGTTGATAATTATTTTTCATACAAGCTTCTATACCTAAAAAACCTTGGTACCATAACTACTCCGAAAATAGAAAATTCTATACTACACTAAGCAGGCTTCGTTTCAATCATATTTATTCGCCCCATCTTCTAGCCCGCACAGGATCTCTATAGACTCAGTATGTCCGTGTGATCAGGAAACGATAGCTGACGCTAACCATTTAATACTTAGCCTGTCAAAAATATACAATTGGTAGAGATCGGCTGTGGAAATCTTTAATACAGACGAATTGTCCACTACCACCAAACCTACATACGATTCTGAGGCATAACAAACATGATATATATTTAGAATTGTACAGATTCATAAAACCAAACAATATTACTCTCTAAACACATACGCACGCACACACACACACACACACAAAACCAAAAATAAAATTTCTATTAAAGTTTCCTCTAAAACAGTTTCCTTATTAAAATTACCATCTTAATAATCTATAAATATACTTATTTTTTAATAGGTGTAAACATATTAGGCCACATAAATTAAATTTAATAAAAAAAACAAACAAAAAAAACTATAAACAGTTAACTATCTTTGTATCATTACATTATGGCTATCTGCTAAGTACAGAAGGCCACAAAAAAAAAAAAAAAATATTTGTTTTTGAGTGTTACCCGATATTCAGTTTCCCGTATTCGTAGAAGTTCAAAATCTGTATTCGTCGGTAAAAATAAAAAAAAAAGAAGAAAAATAAATAAATGTCTTCTTTATGAATGCGGAACTTTGATAAAATAAATCCGTGCGTAGAAATATGTTTTATTCATTCAAAAAACATCCTCCGCTGTGACGAAGATCTCTTCATATTATACCACGCATGATATTGAGCAAAAATCCAATGTTTTTTTTTTTCTTAAATTATATGCAGGATATTTTCCTAAAATACATACTCAGCAAAACAATAGAATCTAAAACAGGAAGCACTTTAACAAACAGAACAAATTAACTCCTTTAGATTACATACAAATTAAGTTGAAATAATAGTTTTAACATGCATCATAAATAATATATTTCTATTATTTATTTATATTAGTATATTATGCTGGAAATATCCCAATATAGTTGAAAGTAAATCCTCTCCAGATTCGTTCCCTATATAAGAGGGGAATTTATCTATAAAATAAGGGATTGTTGGACTATAGTCAAAAGCTGTCATAATTCAAGTCCCCGTTGTTGGCAGTCCTGATTTATATCTGAATTAAAGGCTCCTCATAAATACAAACATACATACACACACACACACACACACATATGCATTTATATATATCTCGCAACGCTGGCCGTCATTCTCTACATACACACCCATTATTGGGAAACGCAGCCCTCCTTTTTTATATTTTCTACGTGTGCTTCAATACCATGTATAGATTTATTTAAGAATAATTTATAAATCAGATTTATTATTTACATACATCGCGGGAAGATTTAGAAAGTTAGAATTAGTTTTAAAACAGTATACAAATTTTACTTTATAATTTATTATTGTATATATTTTACATTATTTTTTTTTAATAAATAAAATTTAAGTTTCATTAATAATAATAATTATACTTTATTAAGGTAATTTGTCGTTATTATTAACGAAATAAATATAGTACTTAATATAAGTAAGTATAAAAGTGCTTAAGGAAATTAAATATATAAATATATATAGAACATTAAGAAAATAACATATATAATACATTAAGCAAACAATATATATAGTACATTAATAAAAGAAAAAACAGTAGTAGGCATTTTCAAAGAAAATTAAACTAAATACAAATAAAAAATACAAAATCTCTGGTTGAAAAAACAAATAAAAACAAACTAAATAGAAACAAACAAATATGAAAGAAAACGGCGAAAAACGTAATAAAAATAAAATACAATGATATAAAATACTTGAGAAAAATATACACATGATGATAATAATAAAGAAAGAAATATAGCTAACCTAACCAGCATATTATTAAGGCAAATTCGCCACCCATTCAAGTCTGATTTGACAGGCATGGGTGAATGTAATGAATCAGTGGTAAACAGGACATTTGACCAGTTAAAAATTGAATTATCTCCAGCCTAGAGAGAAAAGATTTGCCGAAATGGAGTAGCGGAAGCTCCACTAGGTCCTATCCAAGGAAATGGTATAAATCCTCGCGAACATCATAAAAGCAAAGGGAATATTTTTCATTTATTATATCTCTATCCACCCATGGCCTAAAATTTAGATAAAGAAGTTCCCCCCTAATTTTGAAACACCAGCGGATATCTTTAAGCTTTAGAATATCAAATACTCTTTCCTTTATGAAGTTAGGATATTCTGCTATTAGCACTCTATAAAGAAGAAAACGGTCAGTGGAAGTAGCCCGTCAAAGCCTCTTCCCGAATACCGGACTCAATCTGGGATGGGAGTCCCAGATTACGAGGAGTAGAGTACGCCAAGAAGAAAGACTATCTAATGTTGGTGTGACCGTGCAGAAGTAATGACGGACTAGCGAAACTAAATGTTTAAACCAGAAGATTTTTTTTTTTTTTTTTGTTATTTGAGTTGCAAGTATTTTAGGCAATCGGTGGTCTTCCTGAAATAGAATTTTAATACAATATTTTAGATGAAGCTTATGGGTAAAACACTGAACAGATTCAAGTGGAAATTCCAAGGCTGAGCATGTAGTTAGGGGTGCAAGCAGGAAGGGCAAATAATTTCTTCAGAAAGAATCTTTGAAACTTTTCTAAGGCATTATAGCTATCAAACCCCCAAATCTGAGCACCGTAGCACGCTACCGATCGACAAACCGTTTTAAAAAACTCAAACTTAGCTTTTATAGGTATGCAATTATTTACTATGAAGTATGACCAAGTCATATTAATCCCTAGTTTAGAGATTCTATTGCTAAATATGTGAAGTGAAAGAGAGGCGAGGAGTCAAGATAAACACCAAGATATTTTATAGGAGTTAACAATTTCAATTTAGCTATTTTTATCAAACCACTCCTCGGAAGAGGATAACTTTCCTCCTCTGCGGAAAACCATAATTTTTGATTTATTGAGATTTACAGTAAGATTCCATTGTTCGCAGTAACGTTCAAGGATCCTAATGTTTCTCTGTAGAACGATTCGGTTTCATGTGTTGTGAAGTCCAAAATCTGGTATGATACGTTCAGACGACTTTTTCTTACAGCTAATTAATACAATTTAATCAAGAAATTTTCTTTAAAATTGCATCGCTACAATGTTCACTTGGGGGGGGCTGGCCATAAAAATAAGGGATTCGACTTGTATACCTGAGAGTTCTTATGTCAAAATCAAGAAAGCTTTTGCAAATTTAAATTTAAACTAACTGATCCGGACCTCCTTTCTCTAAAAAGTTTTATATATATTATATATCTATATATATATAGGGTGACCAGAGTATATGCTCCACCCACTTTTTTTTTAAACGGCGGGAAATTTCGAAAAAATAGAAAACACGTATTTAATCATTTTTAGTCTAGTTTATTTTCAGTGATTGATCCATTTTTTATACCCCAATATCCCGAGATACAGCATCCAACTTTTTTTTTCAAATGGAACATTATATTTTTTTTTGCATATTTTTATAGTAATTGAGCCTCTAAAAAAATAAAAAAAAAAAATTTAAAATCGGTTAGGTTTTTCAAAAGTTATGGTAATTTAAAATATGAAAAACAAATTTCAGTTTAATGTCAAAATTACCTTATTTTTTCTTTAAAGAAGCTCTTCAAACTGGGCACCATCAACGGATAGGCAAGCCAAAGCTCTGGCCTCCCACGCTCTGTTTGTAGCAGCACTTAGATGGCAAAGTCAACATCTAGGCAGGCTAGATATTCGACGTTCCAGATCTTCGACTGAAGCCACGGGATTAAGGTTACTGTACACTTTATTTTTTAGATATCCCCACAAAAAATGGACAAAAAATGCACAATTTTATGGACTGATGAATCAAAGTTTACCAACAATAATGGCCTTCTTAATCGTTGGAACCTTTAGAATATGGGCAGAAGAAAATCCACAAGTTACCTTCGCCACACGCCATCAGGTTGTTTTTTCTACAAACGTTTGGTGTGGAGTTTTAGGAAACCAACTAATCGGCCCATACTTCTACAGAGGGAACTTAACTGGTGAAAGGTATCTAACTTTTTTAAGAGACATTTTGCCAGTTTTGCTTGAAGATGTTCCTCTAAAACGTCGGTTAGATATGTATTTTCAACAAGATGGTTGCCCGGCACATAATGCGAGAGTTCGACGTTACCTGGACAGAAATTTCCACGAAAAGTGGTTAGGAACTCGGTCCGATCCAATGGCCACCTCGATCTCCGGACTTAACCCCAATGGACTATTTTTTGTGGGGATATCTAAAAAATAAAGTGTACAGTAACCTTAATCCCGTGGCTTCAGTCGAAGATCTGGAACGTCGAATAACTTTAGCCTGCCTAGATGTTGACTTTGCCACCTAAGTGCTGCTACAAACAGAGCGTGGGAGTCCAGAGCTTTGGCTTGCCTATCCGTTGATGGTGCCCAGTTTGAAGAGCTTCTTTAAAGAAAAAATAAGGTAATTTTGACATTAAACTGAAATTTGTTTTTCATATTTTAAATTACCATAACTTTTGAAAAACCTAACCGATTTTAAATTTTTTTTTTTTTTTTTTTAGAAGCTCAAGTACTATAAAAATATGCAAAAAAAAATATAATGTTCCATTTGAAAAAAAAAAGTTGGATGCTGTATCTCGGGATATTGGGGTATAAAAAAATGGTTCAATCACTGAAAATAAACTAGACTAAAAATGATTAAATACGTGTTTTCTATTTTTTCGAAATTTCCCGCCGTTTAAAAAAAAAGTGGGTGGAGCATATAACTCTGGTCACGCTGTATAAAGAAAGTTTAAAGAAAATCGTTGGAACCGTTTTGAAAAAAATCGCTGATAAACTGATAGACGAATCTCAGTAAAGGTGCACTTCCGGTGGATTGATTTTTTTGCGAAATCATCGAGTCAGATATGGTGGTAGGTAGTACCTAAACGGAATATCAAGTAAGTTTGAGCTTATTAGAAATAAGTTTAAAAAAATTGGACCTATTTTCAAGAAAGTCGCAAAAAAAAAATTGAAGAAAATATTCAAACTTAATGGCACAGTTCTGGTCCATGAATTTTAATCTAAACTTTATTAGTCGCAAGTGGAAGTGGTAGGTAAAATTTCAGCTTTCTGCAAGATTTTTTGTTCCAGAAATATTTTGTTCACACACACACAAACACACACACAACACACACACACACATCACTAATAATATTTTTTCGTACTCAGGGAACATAAAAAATCTATTTCCGGTGATTACTAAATTTTCAATATTGCACACGATGTAATACTTCCTCTCACAGGAGTAAGAGGAAGTAAATATTTACCAGATATTACTTCTTTTATAAAAGAAATTAATATAAATTTATCAAATGACCAATAACATAAAAAATTGTTTTTTATTTAAAAAAAAAAAAAAACATAAATTCCATATAAAATAAACCAATCAAAGTTTGTTTAGATAGTGAATAATCCAATTGCACAACATTGTTTTTTTTTTCCACATGTATATTTTATAATGAAATTTTCATTTTATTATCCATTTAGATATTTTTTATGATCCTATAATAAAATAGAGTAGGAAATGTTTACAATTGTAGCAACATTTAATCAATTTTTTTATTGTTCACTGGGAGAGAAATACGAGAGGAGAAAAATGTTTTGCATTTTCACAAAATTGCCCAGTAATTCTTTTAGAATATTTTTTTATTATTTTTTATTACTTTCTTTTTATTACTTTCATAGCACTGTAAGAGGAAGTGTTTTAAATCGTATCAATTTTTACTTTCACTTACTCCTAGAAAAAAAGAAGGAAGTATTGCGATCGTGCTAGATTTTTGAAATGGTGTACACCATTCACCGGAAGTAAATGTTTTGGGGTCCATTGAATACGCAACATAGAAAGCAAAAAAATGTTTTTAACGAAAGATCTGAGTGTGTGTGTGTGTGTGTGTGTGTTTTTTTGTGTGTATCTCAACAAAATATCTCAAAAATGAAAAGTCCCAGGAACCTCAAATTTGGTTATCACCGTTTAGGTACTACCACCGCATCAGTTACAAAAGATTTCTGGCAGAATTTATCATCAACCCCAAGTGCGACATTATTGAATGTTTTTTCCTTCGTGATTTTTCTCGAAAACAGCTCCAATGATTTTCTTTAAACTTCGTATAATATTTATACACACACACACATCCATAACTATCATTTTTTCAGGAAAATTGATGTTTTGTGGGTTATGCAGTAGCGTTATGCTTTTCTCTAATTTACCACTTTACTTGAATATGTGCATGGGTCCGCAAGCTGGATAACATTTGGTATTTTATCCGTCGTAGCATGTGTATTTATAGTTTTCCTGACCTTATAACCTCCCCACATATACAACCAACAAGTGTGAGTGTAGTAGAAACATTAAATTGAAGTGAACTCTCTACATGAATTTGGTGAATTTGCTCTGACGTGGATGAAAATCCGGTCAGGAAAGCTATAAACATATGTATGCTACGACGGATAAAATGCCAGATGTACCACTTTGGTAGTAACACAAATGGTTTTACCACCTGCATAATACTAATACACATTAGAAGCATTGATAGAATTATGTAGTGGAAGAAAGAAATGGACAAAATAATAGTTTTGGAAAATAGTTTAGTGAAATAATTTGGTGAATTTTAGCTAGTTCAAACAGTGTATTTTTGTGAAGGGGAAAGAGCCAGGTACTATAATTTAGGTCAATACTATTGAAGAGACAAAGGGACAAGAAACGTTAGAATAAAACAATACCCTCCCTTCAGACATACCAGCATTATTTGAAAACATTTGAACTAACAATTAGAAGGCATTCTTTCAACACAGTCTGAACTGGACACTCAATCAGAACACTTGTATCAGGAATCGCTACCTAAGCATCAGTGCCAGTCAGAAGTTAAAACCATAGCTAGTTTCAGTATATTAATGTGATATTGCAAAGTACCTGAATTCATTTACAGAATATATCTGTTTTAAAAACATTGTGATTTGTTGATTATTTCTAATACTTCTCTCTCTTAAACATACATACACACAAGCCCTTTACAAAACCGCTCACGCCATAAGCTACTACTACCACTACCACAACAACACAACACAACAAAAACATTTCAATTACAAATTTGAAGAAAATCGGTTTATTGGAATTATGATTTTACACAATAGGTTTTAGTGTTCCTTGGACTTTTCTCGATAATGGTTGCAACGATTATTTTTTAAACTTGGAATGCTTGCTGCATAAATAGAAACGTATCACTTTTATTTGAAATATTTTCTTGTTAAAATTGTTTTTAGTTGGGTGGGGGTGGGGGGAGATTTGGATGTCTATCAGTGTGTTTAAATTTTGCACAGTCTTTCTTGGTTTTTGACATAGAGCGCTCCAGATAAGGCCTCTTAGGTATACAAGTAAAATTCCCATGACTATTTTTATGGCCAGTCCAACTATTGTTTTTTGTTTTTTTTTTTACGCTGGCACGTCGGCAGCTTCGGCCATACGCGTCCTAGCAGCCCAATAAAGACACGCCCTTCTCATGTAGGCGTCTTTGTCTGTTAAAGACATACGTAGGTCCTCTATTGCAGGACATGAGTCTAGGTGGTTAGAAGTCATCTCCTCTCCTGTTTCACACAGAGTACACTCAGGGCTCTGAGCTACCCCTATCCTGTGGAGGTGCTTTTGGAGAAAATCGTGGCCTGTAAGGAGGCGGAAGCAGGCCACAAACTTGTCCTAGGCAGATCTGCTGGAATCGCTCCTTGCGGCTCCCTGAGGACTTCCCAATGTTTGCCCTCCGCTACTGTTCTCTGTTCCCTTATCCTGTCCCTGTGGATCGAGGTCTTAATTATTCTTTTAATGTCACTTAAGGGAAGGGGGTTATCTGGTTGTACTTCCTTTGTCCCTTGCTTGACAAGTCTATGCGCTTGTTCATTGCCATAGATTCCGCAATGTCCTGGAACCCACTGAAGAACAACCTCGGTGCCACGATTCTATAGGTTTGCCACAAGCGAGCGACACCGAACCAATGCTAAATAGTCGGTGATATTCCGACCCGTCACCGATAAAATAGCTGCCTGGGAGTCGACCAACAGAACTGCTCTTTTATCATTTCTAGCTTGCAGTTGCTCAAGGGCCATCTTTATGGCCCTTATTTCCCCTCCGTGGTTAGTCCCTCTCAGCCCCGCGGGTGCAGACAACTGGAAGTGCTTGCAATAAACACCTGCTCTAGCATTTTGAACAGCGCCCTCGGCCGAGCCATCTGTATACACATGTGTCCATACTTCCTCTGGGTATCGGTGAGAAATGGTCTCCATCGTGATTGCTTTAAGCTTCTCGGGTGAAGTATGCTCCTTGGAAACAGGTTGTATCAGATCCAGGCTGGAGGTTACAGACGTTACTGAGTGATGGTATGAGGGTAAGGGGAATTCTTCTCTGCTAAGACCAGTCAAGCCTCTTTTCCTTAATATGTCTTCAACCTTCGACACAAATTTAGTTTGGGTTTTCAGCCTACTAGTTGCTGGATGGTATGTCTTCTAGTACGTATTGTTTGTTCCTTTTAGTCTCTCATACATGGTCATTGCCAGCGCTTCTCTTCGCATATGAAGGGGGCTCTACTTCTGCCTGCATCTCCATGGCGGGAATCGGAGTTGATTTTGATCCTCCAGTTATTAGGCGTAAAGCGTTATTCTGGATAACATTCAGCTTTCTGAGTGAGGCTTGCGATACAAGTAAAATTCCCATGACAATTTTTATGGCCAGTCCAACTAAATATTGTAACGTTGCAATCTTAGTGAAAATTTCTTGATTCAATTTATATTAATTAGAGTAAGAGAAAGTCGTGTGTGTGTGTGTGTGTGTTTTTCACTAATAATTTACGCATTTGATGTTGTCCCGAATCCGAGCAACTAGTATTTTTTTTTCTTCAGAAACTGCTCTTGTGAAATTGATATTCCGTTATGGTATAACCATGGGAACTTCCAGCAAGTTATCCGTCAAAATCTTTCAATATAAAAGTACCACTTTACTAGATAAATATATTATTCTTAATAATGTGTCTGTACTTTCATTTCTGCCATTGAAATCACCTCCAACTGTTTCCTTCAAATGATGAAATTATATAACACCAACATATCAAATAAATTCTATCATTTTTTTTTTAACCATTTTTTTGAAGAAAATGATTTAGAAAATATCTGTGGAAGGAAGTGGACTTTGGACTTCTCCCTTTTTAGCAGTCTACTAGTGTAATTTACGTTTCTATCACTGTGATCTAGTGTTTTATTGCCAATGAAATATATTACTATAATCCGAACTTAAGAAAATCTCACTTTGACTGAGACTAAGAATTTTCTGATCAATTTTCTTTTTCCCCCACGTTATTTCTTAAAAAAACTAGCCAGATACTTTAAATTAAGCTAGTTTTGTAGTTTACCTTTTTATTTCCTAGAAAATTATTCTCCGGGGGAGGTTGAATTATCATTGTTACAAATGGTTAAGGTTATGTTTTCCTCGAAGAAGTAGTTATTCAGTTTTATTCCATTTAGATTCTCCCATTCTCGTATCTTTGAAGACAATTAACAGTTATATTTAGAACAGAATTAGTCAATTATAACTAGATAAATCGCGGTAAGAGAAAGTCGTGTGAGTGTTTCACACTTAATTTTCTTTTTTTGCCATTTATACATATAAAGATTGAATGAGTGATTGATTAGCAAAGTACAAAGTTACTTCAATATGTAATCAGTCTGTCAATCGAGTAACGTAATTTACTGACTACATAGGATTTTTAACACCATACTAGGAGGCCCATAATTTACCTTCTTTTTTTGTGTGAAATACTAGAAAACTTGTTAAACCAAAAAAAAAAAAAGAAAAAAGTTGAACAAATAGTGGTACAAGTTTTAACCAAACAATGTGGATAAAGTTATTTGTAACAACAAGTAAAAACGGACCAAAGATGACTCACGGACGAATGGTGAACTAAAAACTTGTTTTAAGTCTTCTGATAACTTTGGTGTTAGAACTTGTTACATACCCCCAAACCACTCTACACCGTAAAAGGTTTATACACTAGTGTATGTGATAAAGATTAAGCCCCACTACTTTTAACCGTCTTTTTTTTTTTCTTACTCCCAAGGGAAAGAAAAATCTGGTGTGAGAAATATTCACACAACTTTCTCTTACACCTGTTAGTATAAATTTTGTTTAAACTAAATTTTACATATGTATCCTAGCAATAAATACAGGGCGGTACGGGGGGGGGAGGGATATTAACATGGCAGGTAAGAGAAGTGATTATATTCTATGCCCAGTAGAGCGCACCAAAAAATCAAGTGCATAATAACATTGTAAATTTGACGCAGTAAATTCTGTATCTTCAAATAAAAGTGATTCGTTTATGCCAAGATTAAAAGGAAATTATGATGGATGCCAGAAATTATATCTATAAACATAATTTGAAGAAAATTATGATTTGAAATAAAAATGCAAGTTGGTTGGCAAAAAAAAGGGTAAAACCCAGGTAGAAGACACCGTTACAGAAGAGTTCGTAGAACTTAGTCACCTTTGTCTTTTTGCCCCTTCTTACAGGGAAGAATTTGAGAAGGCATTATTTCTGGGAACTACCAAGAGAAGGCATTATTTCAAAGGAGAGTCTACATTCTACTTTAAAACAAGACAGTCTAATTTGCACATTCTACTAGTATTACTCAAGGAGTCAACATCAGTGCCAGTCATAAGTTAAAACATAAGAGTTTAATCTACCTAGTTTCTGTATATTTATAAGCATATTATTGCGATAGTGTAACGTATTTAAATTCACTTAGAGAATAATATATTTATTTTCAAAACAGCTATAATCTCCTGCTTATTTTCTAATATGCAGCTTAGAAATATTCACACAACTTTCTCTTACTCCTTTCTCTTTAAATATTCACACTCACAAGCCCCTTTACAAAACCGCTCGTGCTACACGGTACTATAAACATACAACAACATACATCAATTAAACAATTTCAAAATCATTAAGTACACTTTTCAGAAAATTGCGAAAAAACTCAAAAAATTATTTTCAAATAGATATTATGGTATGTACATAGTATATAATATGGGAAATTTAAAAAGTAATCATTGGAGCGGTTTTCAAGAAAATTGCGAAAAACTGAAAAAAGCATTTAGTAAATTCGCATTTCCGGTTGATGGATTTTTGTCCGTAACATTTGTGTCAGATGCGGTGGTAATATGTAAACGGAACACCAAGTTAAAAAGAATCCCAAGTTAAAAATCGCTTCGTGCGATTTTTTGTTTTTGAGATATTCTGTTACATACAAACAGACAATGAAAGTATTCACTAAAACCATTTTTTTTCGTTCTCAACTGCAATAGGATCCGAAGAGTGGAGAGAAACAACCAAAATGACAATCTAATTATTCGTTATCTAGGCCAGACTAGGGTGGGAGACTCTGTATATATACAGCCGAGCTAGCCCTACGTGAAAAGTTTTACAACAGTTTATGAACAGTTAATAACCAGTTAGCAATCTTCAACTACCTATCTCATTCTTTAAATATTCTCTGGCTACCTAACTTCTGTATACTTGTAAAGTCCTTGCAGTTTATGCATTTCTCTCATTATACGATGTTCAGCATTTATTCTAGTTTATTTTATCTTAAATCCTAGTCTCTCTCTAATTCTCTCTCTCCTTCTCACATCCATTATATCAAGACATATTTCTAGCGAAAACTGAATTTCGAAAATTTGACACGATCGCAACTTTCAGGAAGAGAAAGTAATAAAAAGGAAATGAAGGAGAAATGGTTTGTACCAAATTCGATTTGTCATATAAGTAACATTTTGAGTTAATATGTTCGATTTTTTTTTTTGTTCACTTTGTTCTAATGCTTTAAGAGAATTCCCCCCACCTCCTCACCAAAATCCCTCGTGAAATACTTCAGGTCTCCCTGTTACTACAATCATACAATATAATCAAATAATTTCTGAGGTTAGCTTTTTTGACGAGAATGTAACGAGTTTGGCGAGCGCACTCTGTCGAAATTTAAATTTTAACCTAATTAACCTACCAAAAACCCCCCACCTCCCACCCCGAAATCAGTTTTTCCTGAAAAATCATATTAAATATGAATGGTAGATTATTGTGTTTGAGCCGACAGCATTCCAAGTTTAAAGAAAATCATTGCAGCCGTTTTCAAGAAAATTCCATAACACAAGTCCAACACAAAGTGCTTCACATAAGGCCGCTCAGTTATACAAGTAAAATTCTCACCACTATTTTTATGGCCAGCCCAACTAAACTTTGTAACGTTGCAATTTTTTTAGAAAAATTTTATTTCTTAATTGTATTAATATCAGTAAGAGAAAGTCGGGTGATTATTCCCCACACCCGCTAGTTTTACTTTCTCTTAGTAAGAGGAAGTATTGTAATCGTGTCAAATTATCGATATCGAGTTCTGACCGGAAATATCCGTTTTAAGGTCCCTGAGTCCAAAAAAGAGGTTTTAGCCAGTGGTCTGTTGTATGTGTGTGTATTTATTTGAACAGCATAGCTCAAAAACAAAAAACCGTAGAAAGTTGAAACATGATATTCTGTTTAGGTATCACCATGGAACCTGACAATACGTTATCTGGCAAAATTCCTCAACCGGAAGTACCACTTTACAAATTAGACTTTTTACTTTTTTCCGATTTTCTCAAAAATGGCTCCAACGATTTTCTTCACACTTTGAACATCAACCACACATAGAAAGAGCTACAACTTTTATTTGTAACATTTCTCCGGAAAAATGCATTTAAGGGCACTTTTGCAGGAGGGGTGGGGTTAAGTTTCCATCTAAAGTGCTATTTCAGTTTATTAGAGAATTCTGTCATCCAAATAATGTTAATTAGAATTAAATATGTTGTTGAAATTCCGAGTTCG
Source organism: Triatoma infestans (assembly GCA_011037195.1). NCBI lineage: Eukaryota > Metazoa > Arthropoda > Insecta > Hemiptera > Reduviidae > Triatoma > Triatoma infestans. The sequence goes on from JAAEAF010008062.1 coordinate 44,818, forward strand.
GATAACCGGAAGTGCGTTTACTTTACCACTTTACTAAATGATTTATTCTCTTTTTCGCAATTTTCTCAAAAATGATTCCGACGATTTTTTTGAAACTTCGTATAAAAACTAAACATGCAACGATCTACAACTTTTATTTAAAACATTTCTCTCGGAAAATTTATTTAAGGATACTTTTAGAGGAGAGGTGGGGTTATGTTTTTCTCTAAAGTGCTATCACAGTTGATTATCCAATTCTATCATCCAAACAAAATTAATTAGAAATAAATAGATGGCCAACATTCCGAGTTTTCAGGAATTTAGTAAACCGGAAGTGCGCTTTTACAGAACAGTTTTTTCAGTTTTCAACGAATTTCGTTAAATTTGGTACACAAACTGTAAAAATTGTCAATTATAATTTTGACCACAGGAATAAGAGAAAGTTGTGTGAGTGTTTCTCACCAGATTTTTTATTTTATTTTATTATAATGATGTCTTAACTGACGTCATTTTTATCGCTTAATATAAATATTTTCGATATATCTAAAGCTATTTTGCTCCACTATCTATCCAGAACCCATTCTTCATATTATATAGGAATATAGCTCTAAGGTACATTTGACCCGATCGCTCTATAAAGTTAAGCTGAATGTGTTCTAGTCAGTTGAACATTTGGCAGACTGTGCGCCGCTTATAATAATGTATTTAAATCCATATTTTATATTCATACACACACACACACACACACACACACACACACACGCATATATATATATATATATAATGGAATTATTTTTTGTTTTCAATTTTTTTGAAATTCTCTACAATAATGTACCTTAAATTATTTATTCTTATTACACTTATATCGTTCTATCATTATTAATTCAAACAGTTTTTTATATTATAATAAACAAGTAAATATATTTTGCCAAATATTCCAAGTTTTAAGAAAATAGGTCGACTGGAAGTGCTAGTTTTCTTTTTTTAGTTTTCCAGATTTTCTCGCTAACGACACAAGTGAATATGTTTTTATTGAATATGTGGATGGATCCGCAATGCTGGATAACATCTGGTATTTTATAAGTCGTAGCATGTATATTCACTTGGCTCCTGACCGGTTTCGGATTTTCATGCATCATCAGAGCAAATTCACCAAGTTCGTGTAGACAGTTCACTTCAACGTAATGTTTCCGTTACTCTCACACTTGTTGGTTTGCTGGATGTATATATGTGTGGGGAGATTATAAGGTTATGTTACTATGTGTGTATGTTTAATGGCAAAATGGAATTATTATAAATTATGATTAGACACTAGAAAATAGTGTACAATAAATAGCATGTTTTGAAGAATACTTTATAACTAAAGTTTAATAGTGTTGTTAAGTATGCTCAGTGTATCAAGTCATCTTTATTATGGAGGGTGGCGATAAGATATTTTAGGAGTATTCTGCACTAATAAGAATAGATAAAGTTTGAAGAAAGGCAATGCAAAGTTTGTGTATACATGTGTGGGTGCGTGTGTGCATATATATATATATAAAATATATGTGCACAAAAAAAAGCATGATGCATGCACCTCTTATTAAATTCTAACCTGTGGAACCAAATTTTCTTCTTCTCCCGATTAAAATACAGATCGTTTGCACGATATATTTTTAAAATTTCCTACTGTGCTCTATTAAAAAATACCTTAACAAATGCCACCACATCTCTCTCAACATATTCTTATTGTAATTTAAACATAAATTAATATTACTTAATAATATGCATGATAAATAAAATCGATTACATTTGATTTTCTCTATTGTTTATTTTAATATTTAATAGTGTGAGTGTAACAGAAACATTACGTTGAAATGAACCCTCTACACAACTTGGTAAATTTGCTCTGACGATGGGTGGTCAGGAAAAAAAAGGAATATACTTGCTATGACGGATAAAATTCAGTATATTTTTTATGTTTAAGGGTTATAAATTTATGAACCTCTTAACAGCCTTAATTATTATATTTATCTTGGTATGAATTACATTATTCCCAACGTTTCGACACTTAGCGTGTCATTATCATGGGAAGATTATTGTTCACAATTTCTATTACAATCTGAAATATAATTTATAAGTTTTATATATAATTGTATACTACATTAACAATATAAATCTTAGTATACAATTATATAATATAGTATACAATTATATATAAAACTTATAAATTATATTTCAGATTGTAATAGAAATTGTGAACAATAATCTTCCCATGATAATGACACGCAAAGTGTCGAATACGTCGGGAATAATGTAAATCACACCAAGATAAATATAATAATAAAGGCTGTAAAGAGGTTCATAAATTTATAACCCTTAAACATATTAAAATTACAAAAAACAGCCATTAAATTCAACTATATGCAAAGCATTTTTTACTTTCGTATACTCCCAAATAACAGGAAGTATTGGCGACCCGGTCAAATTTTCGAAATTGAGTCTCACCAGATATACTTTTTGGGGGGGGTCGGTCCACTGATTAGGAAAAAAATGTTTTTTTTTTTGAGAATAGTCTTTATGTGCGTGGGTTTTAACAGAATATCTCAAAAATGAAAAAAAACCGTTAGGAAGCTCAAACTTTATATCCCGTTTAGGTGAGACTGCATGTGAGACACACAAAGATATCAGGCAAAAATTCATCAACCAGAAGATGTGCTTATTGAACATTTTTTAGTTTTTTCGTAATTTCCTCGAAAAACGGTTCCATCGATTACTTGTAAACTTCGTATATTTCTTTGGACTCAGGGGATCTATCTGAAAATATGGTTTTCCACAGTGAAAACGAAATATAAAAAAATCGACAATATCACAATACTTTCTCTTACCAGCTGGAGAAATACGTAATAAACCTGTAAGTAATTTAACTGTATCCAGATAAATACAAATTAATGGTATAAAGAAAATTAACAGCCAATTAGAATGTTTTAAATTCATCACAATATTGTTGGATTTTGTGCAACCATGCATATAAATATTCTCCTATTGAATGGTATAATCAACCTAAAGTTTACCTTTAACATTCTCTGATATTAAAGTAATAAATCAAAAGATGATATGCCTACCAATCTATAACTATCTATAGTTGCATTAGTCATCTGGGAATAGGAAAGTGTGTGTGAGAGAGAGAGAGAGAGAGAGAGAATGACATCTAATAATTTCAAACTGAACTGCTGCTATCTCTTCCCGATAGAATACTAAATATGGCGTGGACCATTTTACCTTATTGCAACTGCTACATCAGATTTGCGGCGCTCGAATATTGTAGTGTAAGTGTTTGATTGTGAACAATAAGAGCTAATATAACCCAGCAGTATATTTAAAAAGGAGTTTAATATACACACTAACAAATAAATCAATGAAAAAACGGATGTGAAACACTCACACGACTTTCTCTTATTCTAAATTATTACAATTTAATCAAAAAAATCTGGTGTGAAACACTCACACAACTTTCTCTTACTCCAGTTCTCAAAATTGTAATTGACAAATTTTATAGTTGTGTACCAAATTTAATGAAATTCGTCGTAAACTGAAAAAACTGTTCAGTAAAAGCGCACTTCCGGGTTACTAATTTCTTTGAAACTCGTAATTTTGGCCATCTATTTATTTCTAATTAATTTTCTTTGGATGATAGAATTTTTATACAATCAACTATGATAGCACTCTAGATGAAAACCTAACCCCATCCCTCCCCATAACTACCCTTAAATGAATTTTCCCAAAGAAATGTTTCAAATAAAAGTTGTAGCTCTTTGGTGTAGTTGATGTACCAACTTTATCAAAATCGCCGGGGCCATTTTTGAGAAAAACTAGTTATGTGGTATTTCCGGTTGAGGAATTATGACAGATAACGTACTGTTAGATTTCGGATCCCATGGTGATACCTAAACGGAATATCAAGTTTCAACTTTCTACGGTTTTTCGTTTTTGAGCCATGCTGATCATACACACACGCGCGCGCGCGCCCAGACCATTTGCTAAAAACCACTTTTTTGGACTCAGGGGACCTCAAAACGGATATTTCCGGTGAAAACTCGATATCGAAAATTTGATACGATTACTCCCAAAGAGGAAGTAAAAATCGCAATAAGTACAAACTTGATATTCCGATTGCGTAATACGACCGCATCAGACACGAAGGTTTCGAGCATATTCATCAACTGGAATGTTTGGCTATATTGAATCTTTTTTTTAGTTAAACGGTTTTTACTTTCTCTTACTCCTAGTAAGAGCAAGTATTGTAATCGTGTCAATTTTTCTACGTCGAGTTTTCACCGGAAATATCCATTTGAGGTCCCCTGATTCCAAAAAAGTGGCTTTTAGAAAACGGTCTGTGTCTGTGTGAGTGTGTGAACAGCATAGCTCAAAAATGAAAAGCCATAGAAAGTTCAAACTTGATATTCTGTTTAGGCATCACCATGGTATCCGACAGTAGGCCATCTGCCAAAATTCCTTAACCGGTAGTACCACATTACAGATTGTTTTTTCTTTTTTTTCACTTTTTGCAATTTTCTCAAAACTGGCTCCAACGATTTTTTCGAAACTTTTTATATCAACTACACATACAAAGAGCTACAACTTTTATTTGAAACATTTCTCGAGAAATATTTATTTAAGGGTACTTTTGGGGGATGGATGGGGTGTTCGGTTTCCTCTAAAGTGCTATTTCAGCTTATTACATAATTCTATCATCTAAATAATATTAATTAGAATTAAATATGTTGTTGAAATTCCGAGTTTGAAAAAAAATTGGAGGATCGGAAGTACGTTTTTACTAGGAAGTATTTTTCACTTTTCTGCTATTTTATCTAAAGCGACACCATTTTTTTTAAAGTTGGTATGTGTGTAAGTACACATATAAAAAGCTAAACTTTTATTGGTAACATTTCTTCTGGCAAAGTTATTTAAGGGTTCTTTTTTGGAGAGGGGTGTGGTTATGATTTTTCTAAAGTTAGAAATTCTGAGTTTGAAGAAAATTAGTTAACCGGAAGTGCGTTTTTACTGAACAGTTTTTTCAATTTTTTGGATTTT
>JAAEAF010008063.1:0-18589 GCA_011037195.1 Triatoma infestans
AACCTACGCTATCCAAAGCCTCCCAGGGCCCATATAGCTACCCCTAAAGAATAACAACCACTGGGACTAGAACGAAAATCCAGGCCCAGGTTTTAACCATCTAAGTTTCACCCCAGACCAAACAAATCGGACCAAAACCTTAAGAGGACACAGCTTAAGATCCTCTACCGATATCCTATTCCGGCCGAAGGTCCTAAACCTAATTTCCTCACAACCCAAACAATTCGTCATCAGATGCATGGGTGTTTCCTCATCAGTCTCACAAACTCTACAAAAGGGGTCAGGCACGAGTCCCATTATATAGAGATGTCTCCTTAAACACAATGCCCAGTGAGGAATCCAACCAGATGTCTGATGGAGGTCCGTGAAAGACATCGGACCCCGCTACTCAAGCTCCGTCCATCGGGAACCCCCAATGAGCATTTTAGATTTAGCCGACACCACTGCACTCATCCATAATATGAGTGCTGTGAGGTCATCCACGTCTGAAGCCCGACAAACATATGTCAGAAGACACACCACAGCAGCTCTGACCAATGAAGGGAGAGAGGCACCAATTTTGGCAAACCTCTCCACCTCCTTCATCCCAAAAATTCCCAATGACCTGGAACCCAGATCAAAGCAATCCTTTAATGAGAACGATCTTCTCAGTCTTCCAGAACTTCCAACACAATCTGGAAGTGAAGACACAGTGAATTAGCGCCTTCCACGCAGCCTGGCTATCCGAGCAGATACAAACACCTTTTAAATTTAGTGTTACGCACACCCCTCAGCCAAAATACAGCAGAAGAATTGCATAAAGCTCAGCCTGGAAAACGGTGGCCCACTCACCAAGAGGCACCACCAAATGGTCTCCTGTCTCAAAATAGGCGGCAGCTCCAGACCTACCATCCATCCTGGAACCGTCCGTGTAGCATCGGAGATAATTCTCAGGAATCACCCCAGACGGACCCAGGGTTAACCAATCTTCCATAGAAAGCAACCTAACCCTGTAGGAATGACCAAAGACAAAAGTTTTCAGATTCCTATCAGAAGGAAAGCCTGTAATGGGAATCCTTAAAAGCATCTCACGATAAATGGTAGAATGACCATATCGCTTACCCTGCCAAAAACCTGCCTGTTTAATTCTATAACAGGCTTTCATTGCCTGGTTTTTCACCTCCACAAAGAGAGGTGGAATCCCTAACAAAGTCTCCATAGCATGCGGTCGGTTGTAGTCCGAAACGCACCAGTCACGACAGAGAAGCCAACAAAACAAAAAACGTTGGAATTCTATCTAAACAGCTGCCTAGCGGATCGTGTTTCAATGCGACGCCACCACACCAAAGCCGCATATACCGATCTAGGTTTAATGACCATGCAATAAATCCAGAACATCATCTTGGGAGAGATCCCCCAATTCTTATCCACAACTCTTCGACATTGCCAAAAGGAGAATATCGCCTTTTGATGTTGTGTCTTAACATGTTCCGACGGATTGTTAACGGAGTTTACTGTCGAGAACTACTCCAAGGAACTTCACTGATTTGCTAACCTGTATGGAAGTACCTAATAACCTAGGAGGTGTAAAACCTTCCTTCTTTGAGTAAATAGAATTGCCTGGGTCTTAGTAGGATTAATAGAAAGACCCCTATCCTGTGACCAACAATATACCATGTTAAGGGCGCTTTGCATTAGGTCCGAAATAGTGGACAAACAGCGTCCTAAGAATAAAATAACACCATCATCGGCATATGCTTGCACATAAAATCCCGATGAATTCATCCTAATCAAAAGGTCATCCATGACGAGGCACCACAACTTTGGTGAGAGACAACCCCCTTGAGGGCACCCTCTCCCCGCTTGAACTGTTACAGAGCGCCCGCCAAGAGAAGCCTGTATAACCCTACTCCTAAGATAGACAGCTATCCAATTGATTAAGACGGGGTGTATACCTTTTCGTACCAAGGCATCTTCGAGAGCATCAAACGATACCCTCTCAAATGCCCCTTCAACGTCAAAGAAACACCCTAAGGCATATTCTTTTATTTCCAATGCAGATTCTATCCTTCCGACAAGACAATGTAATGCAGTCTCTGTCGACTTACCCACAATATAAGCATGTTGGTTAGGATGGAGTGGATGATCCCTTAATGGGCCATCAATAATATACCTATCCACCAACCTTTCCAGAGTTTTCAAGAAGAAAGACATAAGACTAATGGGTCTAAATGCCTTGGGATCAGAGTAGTCGTTTCTTCCCGGCTTGGGAATAAAGACTACCCTTACTTCTCTCCATAATGTTGGTACATGACCAAACATCAAACAACCTTTAAACAATCTTAACAATACCTTCGTCAGCACGTCCCCGCCCTTTTGCAACAAACAAGGATAAATCCCGTCCGATCCAGGTGACTTAAAAGGTGAGAAATTTTGTCCCAAGAAATCGGCCCCTAAATATTGTGGGATTATACACTTTATTATTAAACTTATATATAATATATTACAACATTTTAATATGACACCGGAAGTTTGAATAAACTAATTCGAGTCCAGCTGTGCTACCCTTAGATTTTTCTTCTTAGGAACCTCTAGTGTTGACTGTATCGAGAGAACACTGTCCGGAGACAGGCAGCCCACTGAGAATGCCCCGGGCGCCAATGACCATCTACTTTCTTAACATTAAATATAATTAATATCAATAACATCTAACAAGAACTCCCAATTAAGTCTGGGACGTTCAAAGTCTTCATACACACTGATTCGCCAATTGGTCGTTGCCACACTACCACGCCTAGTGTGGGAGAAGGTTTCAAAATCCCTCATAAAACAAAGATTGTCTTTAAAAAATCACAAATCTAAATTAAGTAAGGTCTACAGAAAAATTACCTAGTACTCATAAAAACTTATATTTTGGTGTAATTCTAATCCGCAGATAACTTGAAAAGAACATTTTGAAGAAAAAATAATGTTAGCTAAGTTATGTTCAATCTCAATTTAGAAAATGTTTAATCCAGATTTATAAAAATGTTATTTTTGGTATTACAGGGGAAGGAATTTTAGGCGCGTGCTCCTCTTTGTTTGGGTCAGGTATGGGTTGTCTCCTTTTAGACACCGGTTTGGTTAAGAAATAATGCGATTACTTAGACAAATTCCAAATATTCAGTATTAAGAGAATCCATTCCTTCCATAATAACACCAATTACGCATTATAATTAGAGACTGAGAGTGGAGTTCTGCGTTTACATACTAGGGTTGGTAGTTGTCATCCGATGACCACGATCTCTTACAGTGTACATTTCATTGCAAAATTAAATAAACATTAATAATTTCTTATATGTGTACATACATACAACATAATTAATTTAGAGCAATGCAAAATCTAATGATGTCTGTTATGATTTCGGTAAACTAGGATTATGAAACATAATACCCACATATTGATCTTTATTATTCAAATTATGAGAGAATAATGCACAGTATTATTCATTGAACAACTTAGCCAGTTTGAAGAGAATATACTTATTTTTATACTTTTTTTATTAAATGTTTATAATAATATAATTTTTATTGATGAACTAGAGACGAACTCTACCAAAAACAGCTCGATTACAAATTAAGAATACAATAATTGCAATGGCAATGAGAGTTATGTAAACTAATAACGGTATATACGGTTTTAAATTAATCTTTTTGTTATGAATTCTGTATGGACGAAACTGTATCACTTTCTTCAACTTAAGATTTGCTCTAATCCAGTCAACATAAAAAAACACTTGAATTGCTCGCACCTCGTAGCCATCTTGACAAATTGTCGATCTCTGAAAAATTTCTGGCGATCTTGCATAACGACTACAGTTTGATGGATAATATATGGAGTGCATTGTTAGTATTTCGTTGTCGTAGCTCATTAGTGGGCAGCCAAGACCACCGTAGCAGGTATATATACGCTTTTCGATTGCCCATCTATTGGAGTGCCCCATGTAGCACATTAATTTAGCTATAACTGTTCCATTTGCATCATAATAATCGCCGTTTCTGAAAAAAAAATTAAGAAAATTAAGATATATGTATGTGTGTGTGTGTAACCGATATGACTTGAACAATAATAATAATAACAGTGGCAGTGGTAAGAGAGAGAGAGGGAAATGAAAAGAATAATGGCGAATAGTGTGTTTATGAATTTAATGTTCACATGGAATGCATTCTGATTGGGTGGAACATGATTAGTTTCTTCTTCTGAATCTTTGATCTAATTCAGTCTATATAATATGAAATACTTGAATTTATAGCTACTGGAAATCATCCTATTTTCTACAACTAGGGATTGATGTTGATGTATTTGACAATTATTAAAGTTGATATGTTTCACACCAAATACAATGCTTATTGTGTGCACTTGTATTTTTATCTAAAATTCTTTAATAATAAGCTGTTTGTTTTAAACTTCTGTGCATGTGATATTTATCTGACTCATCCAATTTTATAACATATTTAATAATAGCCCATGTGAAAAAGAAAATCAAATAAAATGAAAGCAGATTAAATGTTAGGACCTTGTCGGCACCTATCATTCTCGCAAGGAAGAAGACGGATATGGGCAACAGTGATATCGGTTTTACACTAATTTTAGGGCATTGAGCCCCGCATTATTGCAGAACATCTACTAGAGGAAGTAGTCGCTTTTTCTTTTAGCTTGCATAGTAAATTTGTTTGAAAACAATTTGGGCAGGTGAATACTGAGCAACGGTGTCAACACTTTCATTTTTCTATATCTCGTCTGACGACAGGCAAATAGTAGTGGGGCCTGTAGTACAAGTAGTTACACTCAGTAAGTAGACAAAATTGGCGAATGGATTACAAAATTGACTTCGATGAACGAGGTTGCATATTGAGGGCTCAAAACCTGAGCGGGTAGCACAAATTTGTGCCAGCATTCTCGTAACTGTTTGACCGAATACCAAGCCAGCAGCATAAAATCTGATGACAAACGCCCCAGAGGCTACATCAAGCGGTCTTGCGTGTTAGCTAAATTTCAACCTGGCTAACAGACTCACAAAACTACTCTAAAATAATTTTTTTAGCAAAAGGATTTCAACTAAATGGTGGAGCAGATTTCGACAAAATCGCAAACATTGAAAAGAAACCTCTCACTAATGTCGCAACTCCGAATGAACAATTTTATCAGAAACCTTCGTGTCAGAACCGGCTATATGTAATACCTAACCGGAATACTAGTTTGGCCATTTCCCGATTTTTAGCTTTTGAGATATTTAGTTTAAAACCACGCGCACAAGCCATTCGACAAAATGATTTTTCACGGGATCTTAACATGTATTTCCGGTAAAAACTCAATAACGAAAATCGGCAGCATTTGCAGTACTTACTCTATTATTTGGAGTAAGAGAATGTATTGCACAAAACGTAGCTAAGCCTAGTCTACTCTCGTGTACTTGGTGTTGCATTGTTCGGCCAATACTCACATTTGAGTATCCATTTATTCTACTAACTTCCAACTACTCTAGCAATACTGACGCTTGTCAGCTTTTCATCATCTATTGTAGATTGAATTTGGACCAACTATCCCTCCCTCCGCCACTGGCGGTATCTTACTGAACTAGTTGATCACCAAATCATTTTTTTAATCAGTCTGATTGAAAACATTATACAATAAACATGAGTGACGCTCTTCATTATTCCACATCTCTTTTACAGTTTAAAAGAAGTTTCAAACTGTTAGTGGGGCTAATAAAACATAATGGTGATAATTATAACGTTGTGGTGCAAATAGTAAAGAGACGTATTGGAATCAATTTAACACTCGTTCATTGGCATCATCTACAGCAGAAATTTGGTGAGATCGTTTCATATTTTGGGAGGACGAAAAATATAAATGCAGATGTGACGATGCTTATGGAAGACAGCACCCTCTCCATGTATCTTACGCATAAAAAAGGAAAAGTGTTAACACTTAAGGAAACAATAACAACAACACCAGATGTGATAATTAAAGAAATATATTTAAATAAAAACCAAATAATGTCAATTATACATAATGCTTGGATAATTAACAATTATTTACATAACTTAATGCTAGTAATAACATTGGAAAATACTATGTATTTTACAGATGAAGTACATAATACTGAAAATGATAATTGTGTTAATATAGATATTAACAAACACAATAATGTATTACATGAAATACAACAATAAATGTTTTTTTTTCACTATACCAAGTCTTGTTTTTTTATCCATCCTTTACTGTTCATTCCTAAATACTTTACCAACACTTTATCATGTTTTCTTTGCAGTATTTTTTCAATTAAATAGACTTTATCATGTTTGACAGGAGATAATTCTTCACGATACCATTTACCTTGAATAATTTGGTTATTTTCATCTTGTAAAGTGTAAGTAGTTGGTTCTGTATTATGCACACTATAAATGTAAAAAATTTCCGTAGACCAATTAGCAGTATAGCCTTTGGCAAATACATTTTTAATCTTCGATATCCTAACAGCTGTGCCAACATTTAGAGTTTTCTTGCTGCTGCTGCTCGTTTGTTTTAATGAAATATTTTTCAATATACTTTTTTCATTTCCTTTATTAACTTCAACTGGTTTCATTTTAATTGCAGAGTGAATTGTATTATTGTATTCATCGACAATTGATGGTAATATATTTAAATATTTATACGAACCATTGTAATGAAACTGTTTATAAATTCTACCAAGTAATGATCTATTGAATCTTTCCACTATTGATGCTTTTACCGATGAATAAGTACTATAATGATTTATGTTATGTTTTTTCATAAGCTGTTGAAATTTGGAATTATAAAATTCTAAACCCCGCGGATTGAATATTTTTAGGCACTCTTCCAGATTGTTGGAATATCTTGTTCATAGCATTGGTAACATCATTAGCATTTTTTGTCTTCACTGGTACAGCCCAAGTATATTTGGAAAAACAATCAATTACAGTTAAAATGAAAGTATTGTTTTTATTATACTTTGCATACTGCTTAACATGTCGTAAATCGTTTTGCCATAAGTCATCAATTCCTTTTAGTACAGTTTTTCTCCTTTTAAATCGATTTCTAGCAGGTGCCATTAACTCATCAACTATTTCCTTTTTTATCGTAGACATGTTTTCATGGATACTGAAGAAGGTCTCTAAGCATTTGTGTTGTCACATTCATATGTTCAGGCCATTCACTTATTCTATTTCTAATCGTAGCAAATATCTGATGCAAAAGGTTCCTTTCATTTTCCACTCTTTTACTGTCATAATCGTTGATGTATTCTTGAAGATACGATTTAGTGACGATATCTTCTTTAAGAATAAACTTTTTCAAATATTCTTTATTCACAACGTCTAATCCTTTTTTAGGCGTATTAACTCCTGTTATTGTTTTATGTTTGAAGTCTACATATGTATCATTGCCAATATTATAAATATCATACAAATCTTGATGATGATGTATTTCTGAAGATCTTCCAAATTTATCGATGGACATGTCCTCTATTTGCACTGTTCCACTTAACTGATGTAACCATCTTCCTTCAGCTCACTTATATTGAAATTATTTCATTTCCTAAACTATTATTTCCACTTTGTTCCGAGGCTAGACATAATTTTAATCTGTCCACCAATTCATTAGGATCGTTGTAGTATTCGTAGACTACATCATCATTTTTCATGAATCCATAGCCTTTTTTGCTAGGTGTTACTGAGAATGGAAACAATTTTGATATGATTAAATAATATTTTATCCCTCGATTAGCATTAATTGGTTTCTCTTCACTATAATGTCTTCTATGAACGTTTGATAATAACAGAATTTCTTTGTATGATTTTAAATCGCCATCGTTATAATGTTTGGGGTTTGTTTTAAACAGTAATTCATATAACCCCTTTGTTCCCTTAAATCTATGTTTATCAATAATGAAATCATTACTAGTATTTATGGAAATTTCTTTATTACCTATTGTCATTTTTCCTCCAGAATGAGTAAATTTTATACCATATTGTAAATCACGTTCTGGTTGCTTTAAATTTATATAAGATTTTACCATTTCCTCCTCTTCATCATCTTCTAATTCTTCTTCTTGTTTACTTATGCTACCATCCTCATCTTCTTCTTCTTCTTCTTGTTTAATTATGCTACCATCCTTATAATCATCTATTTTAGGTTTTTTCCTAGCATGTCTACTTATTTCTTCTAAAGGTTCTATAACTGGCTTCAATTGTTTTTTAATCAGACTCTCTTGTTCTTGTTCTTGATGTTTTAAAGCTTTATATTTGCGTTTTAACGATTTAACAGCTTTTACAATATTTCTTGTAGTTTTCACTGCGCGTTCCATCTTGAGACTACGGAGAAATCTAAATGTCCACAATATACATGTCAAAGCTTTTACGATATCTTCCATTATTTAACCGTGTATCCTTATCAATCACTAAAAACCCATATTTATCATTCCAACACAGACTGCATAGCTCTCTAAATTTATTCCAACTCATATCCACGTAAACATGATCATCATAAATGTGTTTCAAGTTTAAATCATCCATTTTAAAGGCGATGATTACATTTGTATTATCGCCCAGCATATGTTTCTTGGCGCATGCATAGGTTTGTATTAGGTAGAATGCATCCACATTTTGATGTCTACCTCTGGTGAAGAATTCACTAATCACATTTTGACTATCTAAACCACAATCATCAAACACTATTACAGAATTAGGTTTAACATCTTGTGGACTAATTATATCATCTATATCACTATATCTATAATAACCAATTTTGGGAACATGTTTCATCACTTGACTTAAATATTCATATTTTGGTTGATTAAGTGATTTACTATAAATGTATAAATTTTTAAAACGTAAGCCATTCTCTTGAATAAGTAAGGTTAATAACAAATTGGTTTTGCCACAATTACTTGGTCCACATATTAAACAACGAATGATGTTGGGGAAAAGTGCACTATGTCTAAGTAAACTTCTTTTTTCCAGGTTTGAATCATTATTTAGAACGGGTAAAACTAGACGCTGTTTCTTCAATTTCATTATCACATGCGCATGCACGTACTAAACCATATTTCTAGAGGGGGTGTATATATATATAAATGCAAGGAAACACACTAATAGGATTTAGTTCACATTCTTATACTGTATGTGTGCCACCACCATCATCATCATGCATCCCCTAATAATTGACTTGCAGGGATATCAAAAAAGGAAAAGTTTTGATGATGGTGATACGTTTATTGTTCGTGAGATGGCCATTGCTGACACAAACTTAAGCATCTTGGGATTTGGATGTTTAAATTGCCCGACAATGCTAACAACTTATCCAGTGCGCCTAACCGATGGTTAATGAACAATCAACATGGAATTGCACAAGATGATGGTGATTTAGATTACGAACAGTTGGACCCCATTTTACAGAGGTGCACTTTAGGTTGTACGTATTTGTTTTCTAAAGGATTGGAAAAGTGTTTATTTTTTAGAAAAAAAAAAGAATAAACCTGTATATGATTTACAAGATTTTGGGTGTCCCCCAATAAAAACATTGCCCACAGTAAATCATTTTAAGTGTAATTTTCATAATAATACTAAGTATATTTGTTCACTTCAATATGTGTATAGATTGGCCTCTTGGGCAAACATTAACAAATTTAAATTAGATATTTTCAACTCTCAAGCTAGATTAAATACTTTTACTAGGTGTAATAATTACAACTGTGTTAGTAGAGATGTGTTAGCTTTTAATGGATTTGTTTATATTAAGAAAGATACAATAGCATGTGTGTATTGTAATCTTGTATTAGATTTAAATATGGTAACCGATTGTCCTTGTACATTGCATAAAAAGGAAAGCCCATACTGTTATTATATGAAATATATACTTTAACACAAAACTAATGCAACACATCCAACAACAGATTAGTTGTGTTTGTATTAGCAAGGTGTTACAATATAAAAGAAATGGAGGAGTGGACTTATGTTACGTCACACCCTTTCTACCATCAATTTCTACAAGATTTCTCCAAAATTACCTTAGGAAAAGACGGAGACGATGCAGTTAAGTTCATGAGAATATACAATCGTATGAAAGAATTGGAAAATTATTCTAAAGAATATATTAGAAAAAGCAAGCATAAACCTTTCCATTATATAGGTTGTGTTTGGTCAAACCCAAAGTGTAAAGTAGGACCTGACACTTGCATGTGTAGCCTTATCGGTCACTCATATTATAATATTATTAGAGACTTGGATGAAATTTACCATTGTAATTATAAAAACAAAACATAATAAATAATTTATATAGAACTGATTTGTAAGATAAACATAAAATAAACAAGTTTTCTTTTTGAAATAATTGTTTTATTATGACTCCCTTATTGACAACAGAATTAAATACATAAAAATACACAAAGTATTGAATATCAAAAAATAGCTAGATATTATAAAATGTTTGCCCCCACGACTTGGAAGCCATCTCACGGCTCAAAAACATTATTAATGTCCTTAGAATGTTTCTAGCTAAATATTACACATCTTAGCCGCATGTCGTGTATGTCATCTCACGGCTTAAAAACAATATTAAAGTCCTTAGAATGTGTTTAGCTAAAATATTATAAGTGTAAACATGAACAAAATATCAAAAAATATTAAAGTGTTTAGCTAAATTTTATAAAATATTAGCCCTATCTTGTATGCCATCTCCCGGCTCAAATATGATAATAAAGTCCTTAGAATGTGTTTATCTAAAATATTATAAGTGTAAACATGAACAAAAAATATTAAAGTGTTTAGGTAAATATTATAAAATAGTAGCCCTCGACTTGGATGACAGTTCACGGCTCAAAGACATTATTAAAGTCCTTAAAATGTTTCAAGCTAAATATTACACATCTTAGCCGCATGCCTCGCATGCCATCTCCCGGCTCAAAAAAAATGTTTTTTCCCTGACAAATTTCGACCTTATATTTTCAAGCTAAATATTATAAAACATAGCCGCAGGTCAGGCATGCCCATCTCGCGGCTAACAAATATTTTTTTTATCTTAGACTGTTTTCAAGCTAGATTTTTCAAAACGTAGCCGCATGTCTCGCATGCCATCTCCCGGCTCAAAAATATTTTTTTTCCTTGGTTAAAAATCAGATGGGGGTCTCATCGTAATTTTGTAGCCGCGCGCCAGACCCCTGCCTTCGGGCGTAAATTCATAAGTGCCTGGGGCTCAGAAATTTTGCCGCCAGAACGCCCCAATTACATCTACTGGGGCTTTTACTTCGCTTCACGAAATGATTATCCTGTGTTATGTTTTCTTCCGATAGAGCCTGAAATTTATTTTCTTTGCTCACGATATTTAATCTACTAGAGGAAGTAGTCGCTTTTTCTTTTAGCTTGCATAGTAAATTTGTTTGAAAACAATTTGGGCAGGTGAATACTGAGAAACCGTGTCAACACTTTCATTTTTCTATATCTCGTCCGACGACAGGCAAATAGTAGTGGGGCCTGTAGTAGAAGTAGTTACACTCAGTAAGTAGACAAAATTGGCGAATGGATTACAAAATTGACTTCGATGAACGAGGTTGCATATTGAGGGCTCAAAGCCTGAGCGGGTAGCACAAATTTGTGCCAGCATTCTCTTAACTGTTTGACCGGATACCAAGCCAGCAGCATAAAATCTGGTGACAAACGCCCCAGAGGCTACATCAAAGCGGTCTTGCGTGTTAGCTAAATTTAAACCTGGCTAACAGACTCACAAAACTATTCTAAAATAATTTTTTTAGCAAAAGGATTTCAACTAAATGGTTGGAGCAGATTTCGACAAAATCGCAAACATTGAAAAGAAACCTCTCACTAATGTCGCAACTCCGAATGAACAATTTTGTCAGAAACCTTCGTGTCAGAACCGGCTATATGTAATACCTAACCGTAATACTAGTTTGGCCATTTCCCGATTTTTAGCTTTTGAGATATTTAGTTTAAAACCACGCGCACAAGCCATTCGACAAAATGATTTTTCACGGGATCTTAACATGTATTTCCGGTAAAAACTCAATAACGAAAATCGGCAGCATTTGCAGTACTTACTCTATTATTTGGAGTAAGAGAATGTATAGCACAAAACGTAGCTAAGCCTAGTCTACTCTCGTGTACTTGGTGTTACATTGTTCGGCCAATACTCACATCTGAGCCAGGATTTATTCTACTAACCTCATCTAATTTACAAAATTAAAAGTTATGCAGAATTGGTCTTTAATTGAGGGTATTAAAAAAAAACTGTTATGAGTTACTTACAAGAATTCACTGTTGCAGTGGCCGCATTTATAACTATCGTCGCCTTTGAGGCGAAAACCATTCATCTCTATACTAGCAAATGTTCCAGCGGGCTCATCTCTAACATTAAGTTCATATACAGAAGTATAAACGTTTTTATTAAACCATAATCTATTTGGTAGACGTGCTGTACTTATTCGGAAAGTTTCAACAAACGGTGCAGCCACCTGTTAGACAAACATGTAAAATCAATTCATTAGAGTATATTCAACATAATTGGATACATATTATATTTTTAAGCAGTGATTGGCATTATTCAAACATATTCAGTTAATAAAAATTACAATTTATCATGCAAATAAATACGAATTTACCTATATTTGTGTATTTTCATATTAATAATCATAATAGTGTTTTATGATTATCTTAATAAATAAGGTGCTGACATAAAAGGAAACATGACCATACAATGGATACTATGTCTCGCTTTTATATTTATAGCTCCTTGAATATACTACTTAATTTCGGAATACTTTTTCGAAGGGGGACTTCCCTGAAAATATTGTGGTGTGTTGGCGACCAGGTGAATAATATCCATTTAATATCATTTAGTGTAAAGTTACTAAATAAATACTTATTTATATTTTTATAAAAATGTTTCATAATGGCCTAATATGTTCTATATGTTGACTGTAAGTAATATATTTGAGGGAGGTTTGCTCCACTAAGTTTCCGAACTTCAGCCAATCAGAGTTTTTCTAGGCCCATGAAGACTACTTTCCAATTTAGTGCTGATGCGGTGTTCTAGTCGTTATTCTGTCTGCTCTGTTCAACTTCAATTAAAGTTCAGAATGTTCACCTCCTTGCAATTCTGACTTTATAACACTATTTCGACGACAATGTTGAACAATGTACAGGTGTGAATCGCCCTTTTAATTGTGCTGAAAGTATCTGGCTCGTTTAACCAGCTTTTCTCCAGCCCAATTTATTTCTGCATCGCGGGTTCTGAATCATATTTTTGCACAACATGGCGGCCGTCCTTTAATTAATACCTCATCATAATAGGGTAAAGTTGTCTTGCGTATATACGCTAAATGACTATATGGAAACAGTCCAACATTCCATGATGTTGAAGATGAATACACAGTAGTTCTGCTAAGTTGATGAAACATAATGCATACCCAATTGAAGAGTGGTTGATAGCTAACGTACCAACTGCATTTTGTTATATACATTGTGACGTGTATATAAAAGCAAGAGAAGGTACGAGCATACAATGTTATTACCGTCTTATAACGTAAATACTTTAGTTGTTGTTGATAACGATGGCTGATATATGGCAGAAAATGTTTGTTCTAGAGAATTATCAGAATTTAGGAATCAATTTTCCACTATGACTTGGGTTGATATTGATCCGAAATTTATCATAAAAATGGTTGATTTAAACCAACGGTTATTAAATTTGCAAGAATATTCAATTGAATATATTGAAAGAATGCCTAGTCTTCACTTTAATCACTGCGTTTGTTCAGTCTCTAATGAGATATGTGGTCCTATACATGCATATGCATTAGATGCTGCCATCCAATTCGGATTGCGGGAGATTCACTTGGAAATAGTGGGCGGTCTTTGTTCCTGTTTTTGTGAAAATAATTGTTTAATTTTTATTCAGATATAAACGAAGTAATCACTTAGGCCAGTAGAGACGGTAAGGAGTTCCTAGCACAGCCACGAGGCCGCGCTAGCTTTGTTGGCTTTGACAGATCGGTGTCATACTTCCAATGTTGGTGACCCCTAATTAACCTTCAAACAGGTTACCAACTGGAAATTTAGTTCTAATATTCCATTTTTTTATGAAAAGGAAAATAGGTTTATGTAAAAACATAATTTAAATGAACAAAGCCATTATGGATTGAATAGCATAATTAATAGAATTTAATTGTTTTATTATTGTTAGTTAGTTTAGTATATGGTTTTAATGTTAGTTTATTTAATATTATAAGTCACAAAGTTACGAAATAAATACAATTTTCAGTTCCATTTGAGGCTAGATTAACATTTATGCAATATGAGATATTACGTAACGTTCTTTTATAACGAGATATAACTCATTCCTCAGTGTGATGTGTTTCCTTGCTGACAATCCGTATTCTCTTCAACGAAACATTAATGCCTTAAAGGAGTATTAAGATAAATGAAACTTCTTAGTAAATCTACAGGGGAAGAGGCAAGTTAGCATCAAGGGAAAAACGGCGTTTTGCGGTAGTGAATATGTATAAAACTACCTTGGTGTAGGAGTTTGGTTCGAGCTTTTGTAGAGGTAACGTCGTGTCTGTAATTCTGAGTGGGTTTCACTAGTTTTTTTTTTTTTTTCTTTATTTAGCCATTTACAATCTGTATTTAGATACATACAATAAGTAAATGTGTTGATGAGATTACAGAGGCGTGAAAAGTACGAGGAGTGAAACTACCCAGTGGTAGCACTCTCTACGGGATACCAGCTACTGATCAGTCCCGAAGGAAATCTCGGGGCCACTGGCGGTTCAGTCGGCGTGGTGGATTGTCAGGGATGGTAGTGGAGGCGAGAGATTGTACGAAAGGATTAGAGCAGTGAGAGAGAGCAGAGTGAAATTTATTATATTTAGTCTTGGCGAGTTGTTGTACGAAAGGAATGTTGAGGTCGTTATGGAAAGTTAGGTTTGTAACGTAAAAAGGTGCGTCTACTATCTATCGGAGTAGTTTTGATTGAAACGTCTGTATAGTCCGTATGTTGGTCGGTTTGGCTGAACCCCACAGCTCTAGTCCGTAAGTCCATATAGGTTTTAATATAGTATTGTGTATTAGTCTCTTCAGTTCAGTGGGTAGTTTAAAGCGTCTTCCGATAAGTCGGTAGAGAAGTTTGGCCCGTTTAGTCAGTGCTTGTCTTTTAAGTCGTGTGTGTAGGTTCCATGTAAGTCGTTTGTCTATGAAGAGTCCAAGGTAGCGCACCAGGTCGGCAGAAGGAAGAGAGTTATTGTTAAAATATCACGTAACGTTCTTTTATAACGAGATATAACTCATTCCTCAGTGTGATGTTGTGTTTCCTTGCTAACAATCCGTATTTTCTTCAACGAAACATTAATGCCTTAAAGGAGTATTAAGATAAATGAAACTTCTTAGTAAATCTGGCCAATTCCAACGCAATGGATTAGGCAAGTTAGCATCAAAGGAAAAACGGCGTTTTGCGGTAGTGAATATGTATAACTACCTTGGTGTAGGAGTTTGGTTCGAGCTTTGGTAGAGGTAACGTCGTGTCTGTAATTCTGAGTGGGTTTCACTAGTTAAATTTGGAATTAAGTCTTGATTTTTTGACATACTAGTAACTCTTACTATTTCAAACAATCTGGTGAATTTTGATAAATTTTCATCGATCAGTTTTTTCCGCAACAGTGAAGGAAAGCTTTGTTAAATTTATTAAAATTATTGATAATAGCATATTTTAGTGGTGGAGGGGATAGTTCAGTTTTTTTATTAGGGACAAAAGTGTCATTATTATCTATTATTTTTTCAATAAATAAGGATCCGATCCGTGCATCATAGGATCCGATTCTATAGAAGACAAATAAATTGGAGGAATACTATCGTCTAAATAAAATTAGAAAATCTAATAATCTGCCAGTTATTTTTAAATGTTGCAAGAATTCTGACTAGCTTTTCTTCTTGGACTGTAATAGAAGGAATGTAAAAAATAACAATCTTTCCTTAAACTCTGTACTGAGTACGTGTGACGAAACCAATCTGAATGTTCAAGTTTATATTTCTGAATACATGGGTTCGATTTGATCCCTAATGAGTGCTACTAAAAGTTAGATTTAAAATGGTTAAATTACCTATTAAATATGTTTAAAATATTCTGAGAAGTGAAAATATTTCTTTACAATGGGCGAAAATAATATTAAAATTACTTCATAAAAAAGAGGATCCCTTTTATCCCTTATAATTATAGGGGGATTGCAATGTTTAATTCCATTACAAGGATATTTACCTCCATTATTTATAACAGGTTGTCTGATTGGGTAGAATCAAGGGATTTGATACCGGAAGAACAAATGGTGTTTAAAAAAAATCGAGGGTGCAGAGATAACATTTTCGTGCTTTCTACCGCTATTAATATTCATCTCAGATTGAAAAAAGAAAAGTATCCTTGATTTTCCTAGACTTTCAAAGAGCTTTCGACTCGGTGCCCTACTTAAGATTGTAGCATAAGTTGTACAATCATGGAATAAGCGGTAAATGCTTAAGGCTTATAATAAATCTTTACAATAATGCCAGCTTTAAAATTGTAGAGGGTACCTCTGACTCTAATTATATAATTGTCTCAGAGGGCGTTCTTCAAGGGGAGGTATTGTCCTCTTTGCTATTTTCCTTATATTCTCAGTTGTGGTAATCTTTTTTAATTATCGAAACATTACCGGAATTAACATTAAGGGTAACAGAGATATCAGTTTTCTGCTTTACGCCGATGACGTGAATATTCTATGTCACTCTTGGCATGACACGCAGCGCAAACTAAATATACTGCAGAATACTGTAAATTAAAAGGTTTAACCTTAAATACAAGGAAGAGAGTTACATTAGTATGTCATAAAGGAGGTCGAGTTGGAAAGATAAGGGATTTTTACTTTGAAAATTCAATTTTGCAGTGCTGCAGCTGCAGAGATTTGAGGGGTCTCCGTATCTTCATATCCTAGCTTTAGGCAGGCTAGTTTGGCTTTTAATGCAAAAAATGTTAACGCATCAGTTATGCAGTTATTTAGAAAGAGTAAATCGGATGCATGGAACTGTAAGTGTTATCTATTCGACGCGATGTCAGAGAGTATGCTTTTGTACATGGCCGAAATCTGGGGCTTCCAGTATCCAGATTTAATTAAGAATAATTTAATCAAGTATCCAGAATTAATCAAGATTGATCAACTGAAGTTTTTCAAACAATTGTTGCGATTGCCGCCCAATTCTCCTAATGCGTATGTCCGCCTGGAAGCCAAACGGATTCAGGTTTTGTGCAAAATCTTCAATAGAATGTATGGTTGGTGGATTAAATTATTACGTATGGCTGATTGGCAGCTGCAGAAATTATGTTATTTATGATTGGTAGAAACAGTGGATACCCAAACAATGCCATTTAACTGGGCTCGTGAACTTAAGAAGCTACTTAGTGTAATAGGAGCCGAAGATATAAGGATAAATGAAAATTTTAGAGTTAATAGTAAAAAATAGAAAGAGTTCTGTAGATAAGATAACTCTAAGTGCGGACAAAGCCCGAAACGTGAAATTAAGAAAGATCACTGGATGAGCAGAGTCTACTCCAATTGCGGCGATGGAACTGCCATTACAAGTCCTTTCTGTAAGGACTGGGATCGCTTCGAAGCGGACGGACCGCGCCTTTTTGTAGTTCTGGGAGCACTGCCGCCGAGCTGACGGTCTACTGGAATAGGTATCAAACTGCCACAGGAGGCCCAAAACGCAAGAACCGATCCTCAGCACTTATAAGTGACTGTAACAGCAATATAACATCGCGGAATCCCAACCCCGATTCAGAAATATCACCCAGTCTATGACATGCTATGTAAACCAGACCTAAAAGCATTTGAGCTCCGTGTATACGCTTTACAAACTATTCACTCGCGTCTCCTGGAGGTTAGATGGTTGCACATATACAGAGATGGTACCGCAAAGGCGGGAAACGGTGAGACCGAACCAGGATATACTCGCGTCTGTTCTAGGGATGTGTGCCAGTTAGTGTTCCGTTAATAACTTTGCCCGAGAGGTAGCTTCAATTGAAGTAGCGGCAATAGGACTGGCCAACATGTCTCCTTATCAAGCCATCTTTCTTGTGGATTCGCAAGCTCTCACCACCAGCGTTTCTTCGATGATATGTGCGTTTGTGCGTATACTCTCTCAGAAGCTCTTGCTTTGTTTTAGGAGGTTATTGCCCTTTTGACAATCCGTAGCTCCCCTGGGAACAGTGTGTGATCTTTCTCTAGGATCTTCCTCAAGGAAGATAACTTGAGTATATCAGCGGAATTTGAAGCTCGCCCTGCCACGGCATTTATAAAGCGCCGAAATCTACTCTCAATATTTGACACAGGTTGTTGGCTGTCCTCTTTTACGATGATAACTAAATGTTTCATTCAGCGCCTGTGGGGTTTGCACTTGGACTGGGATACTCCCATTCGATTCTGACTTTGCTGAGGAATGATCTGTTATCCTTTCCTCTTTCAGCTTAGTGTCTAGCTGCAAGTTTCGAACTTCATACAGCAGTTTTGTTAGG